>CM037473.1:1963500-2013500 GCA_021014325.1 Plazaster borealis
AATCTTTGAACAATAATTCAAAGGTTTTGTTTGATTTACTCAAGAGAAATGTGAACAGATTTTTTCTCCGACTCTAAATTTTCCTTTTTTGATATACAATCATAACCAATCAATGATCATGATTTAGGCCCTGATAATTATATAATTTAAACAAAAGGTTGCAGGTCTGGAATTAAACGGAGGGCACGGAGGCCGTCGCTTATGTTGCCCCTGGTCTTGGCCTTGTGTGCCCTTTCAAAGGTTTCCCATTCTTGAAGATTTTCCAATAGAAGTGCCCTTTGCAAAATGAAAATGACCTTGCCCTCTCAGGGATGAATTTCAAGGCCTGAGGTTGGCTGAAATATTTTATGCGCCTTACTCAAATGTGAATGACGGCCAGTCATGACCTTTTTAAAAAGTTGACAATGATATTGATAAGTTTGACTGTCCTACGAACCTGAGTTTCAGAACCTTTTGTACACTCTCATCACCATGGAAACGGCGTGACACTGCATTGTTGAGACTGTTCTCATATCTGACCGTGTCTTGTAGAGTCTTGTAAGCAGATTGTGAACTCCCTGGTGTTTGCATAGAGCTCGGATTGGGGACTGCTGGAGCAGGGTTCGGGGACGACCCCAACGGAGGGAAGTTCCCTGTGTAGTTATGGATAGGTGCCGAAGGAGAACTCCTAGCCTGGGTTTGTGAGTCCGTGTGGGCTTCTACATGTACTTGCTCAGCCCATGACATGGGTGGGTAGAAACCTTGAGGTGGATAGAGCCCAGGCTGCCCTTGTATCATCTGTTGAACAGGGGGATAATATGGAGAGTAGCCAGATGGCTGGAATTGACCTCTGGGGTCAAATCCATGTTCGTTTCCAGCGCCATCCTGCTCTGGATCATAAAACTGAAGCTCGGATGACTCTGGTTTCTTAGACAAAAGAGCCGGTTTCTCTGCAGGTTTGTTGGGATCCCACAGTAAATTTCTTTTGCTTTGGCGACCCCTATCTTTTGTTCGTTGCTCCTCCTTAGTCTGTGATGTTGGATAGTGCTGGTCAAAGACGGGTTTGTAAGGTTGATTGGAATGAGGGTGAGAAGGTTGCGATGAAGGGTGCTGGCTTGGTATTTGATCCTCTGCTTTCTGAGGAATACGGATGAGTCCACCACCTTTTGATACATTCTCTGATTTGGTTTGTTCCGCACCATGTGGGCGTCTAAAATCTCGTTGGCGACTTTGTTTCCCTAACCAACGTCTCTCCTCAACTCTTCCATCTTCTGATTCAGATCCTCCACTCCTTTCCTCCTGGGTGATTTTCACTTCTTGGACCTGGCTGCAAAAAGTTACTGACAGCTTTGCTCTCTCTGTAACGATCCTTCCCTCCTCAATGTCTCTACCTCCTCTGTCGTCTTGCCTTGAACTCAGCTGCTTTTTGAGATTTTGATTCTCTGATTTATTTTTCTGGGCCATCGCTGTGCCTTGATGATGACGAAAGTCTGCATTCGAGACGGGTTCACGTGAAAAGCTTGGGTTACTCTCAAGGCCAACATCATAAAGCCTTGAATCAATGTGTTCCAGATCGCCATTCCATTCCTCTGGCTTTGCTGTTACTGCCTCCACGAATTGGCTATTATCACTTCCAGTTGAGCTCTCGCTGTTATAGCGTTGCCGGAATCGTCTTGCCGAGTACCTCTTGGATGAGTGAGTAATTTGAGGCCTTGGCTCTGAGCTCTGCAGTCTTATTGCATCCTGGGTAAGCTTCCCTCTTGCGCTCTCCCTAGGGGGGGACACTTGAAGATCTAGTAGTGACTTCATTGCAACTTTCTTGTTATTTTCAATTGTGAACTTTTCAGGAACAATCTGCCTAGGAGTGTTTTTTGATCTCTGAGGCCAATTTGGGGCCGGTCCTTTCCTTGAGGTGAAGACCATTGTTTCAATTGTGTCTTCAGATGGTAATGGTTTTGAACTGATTCCACCGTCACTTAGATGAGTGTCTCCAACTTGTGACTCATTAAGTGGTGCACCTCCACCTGCAAGCATTGGGGAAACATAGATAGGACGTTCTGGTTTCTTCTGCTTCAAAGATTTATTGTTTGATGTTTTAACTACAGGTGCAATGTTGGTCTCTATGGTCAGTCTTGAAGATATGTCATCTTCCTTCTGTTTATGATGTTCACCGTCTTTAGAACCCCTCCCTCCTTCTTGAGGATAGGGATGCCTTCTCGATTGATAGTTGCTACCCTTTCCATGTTCTTGCGGTCTATGTGAGGAATCATGTTTTGCAGACGCTTGTGTCTTGCTCTGGCTAGTTGAGGATTGGTTTGCGCTTTGAGAAGGTCGATCATGAGCCTTGTTGTGAGGCGGGTCCTGTCTCCCAGCCCAGCCCCCTGGTATATGCTGAGGGATAACTTGGCTTCCTGATTTATCAATACTTGATGATTCTGAGTCAGATTTGGGATTTCTTAATGCAGCGTCCGTTCTTTCTGAATCTCCTCTTTGAAGCTCATTTTGGGGCGGGTTGATTTGTTTATCTTCTTTTGCGTTTTTTCTCCGACCTTGAGGACCCAGCCATCGATGTTCTCTCTGCACCTTCGGTTGCTGTTCATCACTAATGGATTGGACTTCTGCAACTGCTTTTTCATTCTTACTTTTTTCTCCCGTTTCCTTCTGTCTATCGCCAAAACTTTTTTCATGGCTTTTTTCAAGGTGGCGAGGTTTTGATTCAAAGTTCCGACCAGTTCTGTTACTGCCACTTCTATTACTACTTGAAGATTTCTCATGGTTAGCTACCTGTTTATTTTGACCCTCTGTGGATGGGAAATGCTCATGTCTAGCCGATTTCTGCTCCTTCGGAGTAATTTTGCTTTCATCACGATGTGCGGGTTGCTCTGGTTTGAGTTTTCTGTTTTGTACGTGTGAAGTTTCCTGTGAAATTTGCGTATCTTTTGTAGTGCTCTTAGTACTTGTGTTCCCATCTTGGGCAGCAGACTTGGATTTGTCGTCTTCTGCTCTCTTCATAAGACGAGATTGGCCAGGCTTGTAGATGGCCATGTCCGGGCGACGAGTGTCTTTCTTTTGACGAGATGACTTAGGGATCACATCGTCATCAGTATCTCTGTTGGCCATAGCTAATTTTGAAATAAAATAAAAAAACACTTATTAAAAATTTGAAGACATCGCTTTTGAGGGTTGATGTAGCTTGTTTGTATAGTTCTGTTTTTTTAATGTAGTTCTTAAAGTTGTCTTGTCTCAGATTACTGCAAATCATTATGCTCCTGATAAGAGCATGTTTCTGTACTGATGTAGGAAAACAAGCCCTTGTCTTTCTAACATGAATGTTTCTTCTATGAAACTACTACCCTACCTAGGTAAACAAAAGTAAAATACTTAACAATAAACAATAGGCTGATTACAGCTTGCCGGAAATTAGCAAAGATTTCAACCTTCTGAACATCAAAACTTGTAACATTCTAATGGAAACGAGGTTGCGGAGGGGTGAACATCATATTGAAAAAAAATTACCATTTTCGGAGTAGTTTTCTGTGACCCCTCTTTTCTTAGAACATTCCCTCCCCAAATTTTTCCAAGGCCATTTGTGTACCATTTTAGTAACAGGTCTTTACTCAGACCCTACATTCACCAGACTATGACCAAGTGGTAAACAAAATAAGCGATGTAGGGCCCAAGTTACTCAACACAAATTACAAACCAAACTGTATTTTATAGGCACAATCATTTCATCTACATAAGTTGGCCAGTGTTGGACTCCTCCGTTGTATACAACGTGACAGAGTCCAGGGTATTAAAGTCCCGTATGCCATTGCAAATTTTTGTATGAAAGAATATTTTCATATTTATACCTAATGGAGAAAGCTGAAGCTCCGTTCACATATTATTCCTTATGTCTGAAATTCCAAGTCTGCTGCGTTCAGAAATGTTAATTTTAACCGTGGGTGACATTATTTTAGAATTTTTTTGACATCTCCATTGTGTCTTTCTGTACGGACTGTGAAAACTTGCCCATATGTGCATAATATTTATAGCAACTAAGAGAGATTAAAAGGTATAGTACACGTTTGGTAATGACTCAAAACAAATATTAGCATAAAAACTTACTTGGTAACAAGCAACGGAGAGCTGTTGATAGTATAAAACATTGTGAGAAACGACTCCCTCTGAAGTAACGTAGTTTTTGAGAAAGGGTAATTTCTCACTAAAATAATAAAAACTTCTTGCAAGAAGTTTTTATTCCTATCTGAAAGCACACAAATTTGTACAACAAGGGTGTTTTTTCTTTCATAATTTTCTTGCAACTTCGATGACCAATTGAGCCCAAATTTTCACAGGCTTGTTATTTTGTGCATATGTTGGGATACACCAAGTGAGAACACTGGTCTTTGACAATTACCAAATGTGTACGATGCCTTTAAGGAATAATGTCACACAATATATGATGGATACATTTGTTTCTTTGTATAACCATCAAAAGTGTACTTAAGGACACCAAGAATATATGAGCGAAATTTCAGCTTCATAAATCAGAAAAAATATGAATTATAAACATTTAGCCGAAATTTTATTCGAACAGATTGTTTCATGAGCTTTCTACCCAGGCAGGACTTCAGTCAGTGGAGACTAGCATCCTACCACCAGGGGTGCATTTCAAAAATTGAAAAATTTACAAAAGCCGTAAAAAGTCAATGAAAATTAGACTATTAATCTGACCAAAACCTTATACTTCAAACAAACCAGATTGTTTGTAGTTCGTGTTTTAATTTGTTATGTATTGTAAATTGTTGTTTACAATATATGAGCTAGTAAATGTAAAGTAGTAACAAAAACATTTTTTTTGGGGGGGGGTAAGAGCAGACAACAAATACACGGAATAAGTAATAAATGTAAACTGCAAAATGATTGAGGAATGTGTGCAGAGTTGTGATAATCAGTAATTGTAACCTTCCAATCCTCCTCCCCACAGTCACACACAGCACATGGTTACGATTATCACAACAAATCAATAAATAAATAAAATGAACGTGCGTGCGCACACAGCATGCGCACAGCTTACTCATTTTACTGCGTTTCAATCCAAACTGTTCTGAATTCTGTGCAACAAGCAATGCACGTTTTTTTTATACAGTACAGTAGTGCAAACGCTTGCATGAATTGAAAGTACCCCTGGGGGCTCCCCCCTGGGCTTGCCAGTGCTTGCTCTATGCACTTACTCTATGCACTAACAACAGTATCCTCGTATCCCCATTATTCGCGCACGTAAGAATTGAAATTGAATTTTGACTTGATTAACAGAATCAAGAACAACTTTTAGCTTTAATTTTAATTGTTTGATGTCAAAGCCCACCTGAGAGGAGAATTTGAAGCCTGCAGAACATCGTCAAAGCACAATGAAACTCGTCGTCTGCAATCGACCCCGATTTGTCAAGTTTCGTTTTCCGTCACATGAATTCGCGCACTTGGGCTGGAACGCCACTACGGAGTCCCTATTGTCCCGCCTTTCTTCTAAATGCTTTAGTCCGTGCGGCAGGGAAGCTGCCGGTTGAAATCGGCAGTGATTATTATTTACGGGAAGGGGTAGTGGGGTTGGCGAGGTGGGAAATGGACTCTGCGCTGTTATCACAAAGTTGGTAAGCCCCGCGTCCAGTTAAATGCAAACAATTCGTAATTTCTGAAAAAAGGATTATAAGGCGCACGTCCACTTCAACCTTCCGTAGTATTTTGTAAGCCCTCTGTTGTTAAATGAAAATCACGTGGTCTTGTAATTTAAGTATTGAAGTATGGCAGACGATACGCACAGAACTTTCAGTGTTTTTTTGTTTTTTTAATCGACCATCTTATCTAGCTATGTTTTGTATTTAGTCTAAAAAGGTAAGATTGTATCTACTACATTTGTAATTTATCTAAAATCTTACCGGAAAGGCTTTGATTTTCCACATCTTCGCAGGAAATTGTTTATCAGGCTTTATACTTTCATGAAATAAAAAAAATTTAGTCACTGCGTATTGTAAACAAAATAATATGCGTCGGGAAAGGTACCTGCGCGAATATTTGTGATGCACGAAATTGGGGTACGGGAGGATATACAGTAACACTACAGAAACAGCCTATTACATTAGCATTACCATTCATTGCAGGCCATTCCCGTCCCCAGGCATTGACATTGTCACAATAGCTTGATCATGAATTAAGATGATCCGACCGTTGGCATGTGGCACTGCTCAATACTTGCCCAAAATATCCAATTGTGAGAAATAGCTGACCTGAATTGTTTTGAAAATCTAAGCCCGAAGTAATAAGAAACATATTCACCTCTTCGATCACAAGTTGATCTCGTTGTACGATTGTTTTCGGCGCTGTTTTGTAGCTCAGCGTAAAGTTACGCGGTAATCTTGTTCGCCATCTTGATTTATTTTTAGTTGATCATTCCATTTATAGGAATAGCCAAACTCTTTGCAATAATGAAATATTTACTTCAGAAAAACTAGTTACTGCAGGCTAAATAAAATACAAGCTACGTTTCGTACACGTGCTGTAATAATTTAGCAATGTTACTCAAGTTTAAATGGCAATAACAGTATTTTAAATAAATTTACGTTGTATGTTTGGACCCTAAACATAAATCGTCGAGTCTGATGTTTCCAAACGCGCTCAAAATAGCACATTCTCTTGAGGGCGCCGTGACTGTTTGGTAAACAACTTTTCACCCCACGTTGTACCACGTGAAATTCAATTTTGGGTGACTCGATGGTGGGATTCGGGTGGGCGCAAAAATAATTAGGCAGCAAAACGTCGTGCGTAATGAAATAATTATAATACAATAAGTAAAAAATAACAAGAGATACAAGAGTCCGCATGTTCATAAGACATGCACTCTGACACACAATATAAGAAGCCCAGATAGTTAATTCATAGAGAATACTCTGTCCGTTCTTTATGGTTAATTTCAACTTCTCATTTTGTCGGATTTGCTTTGTTGGGCGCTTTGGGCTATAAGCATTTTTTTTTAATGAAAATTAAATTAAAAGTCGAATATTTTGATTCACGCATATCCCTCGAAATTGTGCAATTTTCCCATAACTTTGTGAACTAAAAAAACGGTCCGCCATTTTGTGGGGTCAAAAATGTGGTTCTACATAAAATAAAAAAAGCGGACCGTGTTAGGTCACGAAGTAAAAGGAAAAGCACAAGATTTCGAGGCATATTGTTTGGATCATTATATTTCTACTTTTAAAATAACTTTCCAACCATTTTCATTTCATAACCAACGCTTTTCATAGCCCAAAGCGCCCAATCCGAAAGCAACGTGTCCCTTTGAGCGGCACAGTAATATCATTTTGGTCTATTCGCCTAATGTTGTAAGGTGATAGAACAAATTGGGGGGGGGGGGGGTTTCTTCAAGAAAATTAATGTATCCCTATATAATAATAAAAATCGGTGGTACCTCCTTTTTACATTCTACTATCAAAAGCTCACAATAAACGCATCCTGAGAAAACTACTAGGCCTAAGCCTATGTTTTTAATTATGAAAAAGAAGTTACATGGCATCACGTTTCGACCCTATCTAGCAGAATAGACATGCATTCCAGACACTTGTATATGAGATGGTTGAGATGCTTAGTATAGTCCGATGTTCATAAAGAAAGAGGATAGCCGAGTTTTCTATATGGCTGATTTTGTTTATTACGACCCACCTCTAAATGTTAAATTACAAAGTGGTGTTTGTTGCATCATGATCAGGTATACAACTGTGACAGGTCAGTGTGGATTTTAAACTAGGACGGAACCGTTCATCAAATTAATTGAGAAAGTTTTAGATCTAATGTTTTAAGTTATATAATATATTATACGCGCAATTGGTTAACATGAAATTGATTTTTTCCATTCTTTGAGAAGGAATTGGTTCACGTAATAGTTAGACCTTCATTAGCTTTGTGAATTGTGTGTTGTTCCGGAGCCAAGCCATTCAAAGTGTGCAATAATAAATTAATAAATCAATTTTCGTTGATCATTAAAGGGATTGTATACGTTTGGTAATTGGAACCCACTGTTTGTTTCAATCCTATAGACAGTTGAAGATAATAAAACTAACCTTCATTTCAAAAGGTGGTAGCGTTTTTGAGATATTGCCGAAAATCTGGAACGGTTATGTCCACGCAGGAAGAATAATTTGCAATTTGTCTATAACCTCGCAGTATACTTCGAAGTGAAACGTTTCTCAAAATGCATTTACTATCCAAAACTGCTGTACTTCTTACAAGGTTGGGGTTTTTTGCCATTAATTTTCAGAGTCATTACCAAACGTTAACAGAGCCTTTAAGTAAAGTAGGGCCTAATACAATACATTTGGGAATTTTATTTTACATACATTTTGTGATAATAAATTGTGTTTAAAGGCATCGTACACGTTTGGTAATTGTCAAAGACCAGTGTTCTCACTTGGTGTATCCCAACATATGCATAAAATAACAAGCCTGTGAAAATTTGGGCTCAATTGGTCATCGAAGTTGCAAGAAAATGACGAAAGACAAAACACCCTTGTTGTACAAATTTGTGTGCTTTCAGTTAGGAATAAAAGACTTCTAGCTAGAAGTCTTTTATTATTTTAGTGAAAAACTGTACCTCTTTCTCAAAAACTACGTTACTTCAGAGGGAGTCGTTTCTCACAATGTTTTATACTATCAACAGCTCTCCGTTGCTCGTTACCAAGTAAGTTTTTATGCTAATAGATATTTTTAAGTAATTACCAAACGTGTACGATGCCTTTAATAATTAAATTGTTGGCAACTATCGTAATATTACAACCTTTTTTTATATATACAATTACGCAAACACTCTTAAATCTCAGCTCTAAATCACTTTACAAAAAAACACTTTCTGAAAACTGAGCAGAAAACTCAAAGATCACATAGTGCCTACAGTTGGTAAGTATAATTTGTACACTACGTTTTTTATTATTTTTCTCTGGTATGATTGAACGTACGTACATTTCAATTTTGGGCAAGTTTTTTATTCAAGAGTATAAATAAAAGAATTATTATTATTTATTTTAAAAGTTTAAAATTCAAAATCTTGAGAAGATAACTAAATCTGTTGTGGAAAAAACTGCCGTAATGTGTCAAAATATGAGTTGTGTAATTTGAAAAATCAACAAAATTTGAAGATAGTTTCCTGTCTGCAGCAACTCTTGGGGTTTGCCGAAACTTAATTGTTTAAAATGGAAAAAGTTTTGAAAAAAATAACAGCATCTTGTGTAGAATATCATGGATCATAAAGGGAGTTTATGCAAAGTTCAAAACGAGACGTACACCTGGTATTGCACTCTTGATGTAAGTAAATGTTGACCAGTGGGTCTGATCATAAAGTGGCAAGTGAAATGAGCAGGTGAGCGGGTACTAATTAATATTGACAATACATTTTTTTAAGTATTTACAATTAGTATTTTAATTTTTAACAATAACATTTTTTTACTTTTTAAACTTTTTTTTATATCCTCGTAACATTTGTTTAACGTCTAAGTACAAGTCACTTGTTATAACAATTATTACAAGTGTGAAACCTGCAAAAGGGAGTACGATATCCTGACCAACCCACCACGCATCTGAGTAAGAACAAGTCACTCTCAGAGCTTGTCTGAGTCAGCTTTTTTTTTTTACGTAGCGTTTTGTTAATCACAAAAGTCACAGAGTTATGCAATTTTAACAATTTATTGCTTATTTCAACAAATCCATTAGTGTTGTGAGCTTTTATACTTCGCAGTGTGACAAAAATGGCGACGTGAAATCCTTGCACTAATGGACGTACATAATTTATTGACATTGTCAATGTTTGTATCAAGTCGCATCAGTTGCAAACTTCGCAATTTTGTTATTTATTTTAAAGCTACAGATATTGTGATTGGCTAATTTAAAAGGTGGAATAATACCCGATTTCCATTCAGTGATGGCGTAGCTTGCACTTAGATTCGTTGAATATTAATCAAAGTTTGATTAGTTTCCCGAATAAATTGTATAGTAAAACAATAAAGGTACAACCCCGCATGGCCATGCATGGGCAATTGCAATCACTAGATCACCACCGCAGTTTACAAGCCGTATAGTAATCGAGCCGATTTGCACGCTAAGCAAAATGGCTGGTTATGTTCCCTACAGCATGGAGGTATGCCTACAGGTACAAGTTTTTGAACCTGGTTTATGCCAAGACGGACAACTATAGACTCAAACATTTAACTCTAACGTCTTTGGGTTAGTGTAGTGTGATTTAGTAACAACGAGTTAAGTGTTATGATGATCGCACATTCGCACTCATCGTAGCGGCCAGAAATTAAATATGGCGCTCGACGAGAAATTTGTTGACACTTCGTCAATGTCTGTAACAAATTACACCATTCATCAACGCTATCAATATGAAGATAGGTGGTTGGTGAATACAATCACACGATAAGATATTAAAGAGAGAAGGGCATGTGATTGGCTGGTTGGAGTGAAGTGATACATGATAGCCAAACAGTGGTGTTGTAAACAACGCACTTTGATTGGAGGGTGGTTGTTCCTGATGGTCATTCGTTGGCTTAGATGTTATCGGAGAAGCTTATACGAAGTAATGGAACAAGATGATAGTTTTGAATGGTGCAGGGTGATACTTAAAAGCCAATTTGTTGTTACCATAGTAATACAAAAGGCAATTAAACAGATTTCTGTCTCCTCCATGACGTTAAATCATAATTGGTTGTTACCATAGTAATAGAAAAACACATTTCTGTCCCCTCCATGATATTAAGTCATAATTGGTTGTAACCATAGTAATACAAAAACAAATTTCTGTCTCCATGATTTTAAGTCATAATTGGTTGTAACCATAGTGGTAGAAATACAAATTTCTGTCTCCTCCATGATGTTAAGTCACAATTGGTTGTTACCATAGTGGTAGAAATACAAACTTTTGTCTCCTCCATGATATTAAGTCATAATTTGTTGTTACCATAGTGATACAAAAACAAATTTCTGTCTCCTCCATGATTTAAGTCATAATTGGCTGTTACCATAGTGATACAAAAACAAATTTCTGTCTCCTCCATGATTTTAAGTCATAATCGGTTGTTACCATAGTGACAGAAAAACAAGTTTCTGTCTCCTCCATGGGTTAAGTCATAATTGGTTATTACCATAGTGACAGAAAAACAAGTTTTTGTCTCCTCCATGATGTTAAGTCATAATTGGTAGTTACCATAGTGATAGAAAATACTCTTCTATCTCCATGATGTTAAGTCATAACTGGTGGTTGCCATAGTGATATAAAACGATTTCTATCTCCATGATGTTTAGTCATAATTTGTTGAAAAATGTCTCATTACATAACAGGATGTCTTTCTTTCTAGTGCTTAAGGCTACCATCTATTGCTTTTTTGACTGTGGCATAAAGTATTCAATAAAGATACAACATTGATAGTGGTGGTTCCTATGTTTTCTGTTTAATTAGTTAATTTTAGTTAACTTATTTATTATTTACTTATTGATGAATCAGGCACACTTGAAGAAATGTGCTGAGGTGATTATTGCTTGTACCAGCTTAATACAAGTTAGCTCTTAGATCAGCACCATGGTAGTTTTGTAGCCACACCGATATCAATGTTGTACCTGTCCTTAACAAATACACTTGGCGGCTTAGTGCTTAAAGGACTTGCCATAGACAGTGCAAGTCACATCGTGCATATTCAAAAGTTTGGGCCTATACATGATAAAGTGATGCACAATTTTGTTTTCTTCACATCATTAAGGAAGGCTCCCAAAAATGTATGTTTATGCACAAAACTTGCACGGTCTATTGCTGTACTCAACCAAAATAGATCAACGACACCATTCAATACCGCAATTATGATCTGGGCCCGATTTCATAAAGCCGTTTAGCAGAAAATTCTGCTCAGCAAATTTCTTTGGTAAGCAAGAAATGGGAGGGGTACCAGTCACAGCAATGGTAACTGTATGGTATTTTGGCTGGTAACCTATTTTTTAAAGCAAGAGTTTTCTGTGCTTAGCAAGTTTTTGTGCTTTATGAAATTGGACCCAGGTCATCCACAGTATCTTTAAGCACTGAGCTGATGGACTGCCCGTATAATTATTATCTAGTTTTCTAATGTTGGAGCCGAGTGCAGCCAAGCAGCAACTTGGCTGACTCCTGCTGTTGATGAGTCTCCCCATCAGCAGGGCTGGCAGGTGAATGGTAGGTGGGTAAGGAGGTGCATTCCCCTTTATCAGCTTGATGAGGGGTTGTCAATTCTTGGATGAGGTGATCGTCGCTGTCCAGGGTACCACTAAAAGGCTTATTGTTGTTAGCAGGCGAAAACAAGCTTGTCTTAGATGGCATCTTCTTGTTTGTAGGACTGATTGAGATTCTACCTTCTGGACTTCTTGAAGGTGTTCCTCCAAGATCTGTCTTAGAAACCTTCATGGACTGACCTGTGTCAAGTTCAGGGAAGCCACCTGACAGGTTGCTTAAATTTTGCATTGGTATGACGACAACAGGTTTCTTATAGAAAGGATTGCCATGTGTATTGGATTGACCTGTATCTGGTCCATAGAAATCAGATAATGGCTTGCTGGAAGCTGGCTGGGTTGAGCAAATGGTAGGCGTCATTTTACCTCGAGGACTCTTTGAAGCTCTCACATGGTGAGAAAGTTTCAAAGTGCTATCTCCAGGACTCTTTGGATCACAGTTGAACTGACCTATGTCATGTTCATTCAGGAAATCACTGGGTGACTTCTTTAGAGCTGAGAGTGTGGGACTTATGTTGGGAGAAGTCTTGTACCCAGGACTATCAAACGATCTCCTTGTATGAGGACCTTTTTAGATCTTATCCAGACCCACAGAATCTTGGGTCCATTTGGTCACTTGGTTCATTGTGAAGCAGTCTCTTGATATCCTTTTTGGTTTGTGATTCAAATTAGTTGTATTCTTTCCTGATGGACTCTCAGATGCCCTACATGGTCTTCTTGTAGGACTTTTCGAAACTTCAAAGGATTGACCTCTGACAGGGTCAGTAGAATTGTCAGAATCATCTGCAGTCATCAGACTCCTAGGACTGAACATGCTCTTTGAAGAAACTACTTCAGGAGTTTCGCAGAGCTGATCTTTATCAGAAAGAGGGTTGGTAGTTTGAAGAGTTGCTGCCAGAATTTCGACTTTGGGAGTTTGGGAAGGTGATACCAGATTGGATGATGATTTCGTAATGAAACCCTCAAGTTTCTCCTGACACAATAGCGATTCTTGTGATTGGAGGTCTATGGAATGGTCATCCATCTCTTGTACTTGCTGCAACTGGCAACACTGGTTTCCAGTGTCAGAGATCCCTAAAGTGACATCACCTTGTTTCATTCTAACTGAGGATTGACTTTCATGCTGAACTTCAGTATTGTCACCCATGGCTTGATCAAAATGACATCTAGGATTTTGTTCATGACCTACATCAGTTGGAGTATCCACTACTGAAATGGGCCTTAACTCAGGGACAGAGGCTAGACCAGATCTTTTGGGTCCTGGAGCTGGACATGCTGAGCTAATTCTCCGAAGAGTGTTGTCACTTGTGATGGTTACTTTACTCTTGCTCCCATTCCTCCCAGAACGTTTTTGCACTTTGGGGTTAGGTTTGAATGAGTCTTGACTGTTGACAGTTATTAGAGCAATGTTAGAATCTTTGCTCTCCACAGAAGAGATCTTTCGTCTGGCGTGAACAGATGGAGATAAAGCCAAATCCTGCGGAGCTAAGAAACTAGAATGGTTCTGCTTCAGCCTGCAAGATGAGTTGGACTTCAAAGAAGAGGATTTGTCATATGGTGGTGGCACTGGAGTTTCAGTACGTTGTTTAGGTTGTTTCAAATTTGGCTTGCCAGATGCGGATTGACTGGACTCAATTGGGTTACTTGTTTTAGCAGCGCTTGCAGAGGCAGTAGGTTTCTGCTGACTACCATTGCAAGGGAACGACACACTTTTTGAAACATTCAATTTCTTAGCTGGATTTACTTTGATCTTGACATCACTAGTTGCAGAAGATGAAGAGGTTGTGGTGCTTACCTTCTTGCTAGGCTTTACATTTGTGCTGACTTTGGCACCATTAGCTGCCTCTCTGATCATCCTGCTTGAAGCAGCACTGCCTCTTGGCTTAGTCAAGGATTTCTTATGATCAGTGCTTGAAGATCCCTTATGGGTAGAAGTACTAGAAGGCTTTTTTGCATTGGTTACAGACGACTTCTTATAATCACTGGTAGGCTTTTTGGTTACATCAGACTTTGCATTTACAGACTTCTTTGTCACTACAACCTTTACATTATTTGGTCCTGGTTTCTTAGAACTTCCACATTTTGTCTTGCTCTCGCTAAAAGCCTGCTTATTACTTTTCAGATCTTTTTTGATATTCTCATTTGATTTTTTATCCTTTCTACCAAAGAGTGACGTACGGCTCTTCTTTGAAGCTGACTTGGCTACTACAGCTTTGATCTTTGAAAGAGCTGACGACTTTCCCGTAGGTTTTTCATCAGTTGCAATTACCTGAAAAGAGATTTCTTTATAAATATTTGTCTGAAGTGTGTATAAAGTAAAAATAAAAGTAACAATAATCAATTGTATCGTGTCTTTTGAATGGACATTATAATTTTTGTTTGAAAGGTTTTTGCATTTCATATAGTCATTATTTGTGTTTGTCGTTACTCACGTCATCATCAGTCTGGATTGATATCTCACATGTCTGATTGGCCAATTGAGAAGTCGGATGTCGGACATTGCTGGATGACTTTTTCAGCTGGGCAATTATGACGCGAGTAATCTCATCTTTGTCTACTGCAGACCTGGTGCTGACAGACTGATGGTCAAAGAAAAGTTGAAGTATTTAATGATATTTTCACTTAAAATCGTATTTTTGTTATTTTATAAATGCTGCAAAAATTAAATTGCTCTTAAGGCAGCCAAAAATTGTATAAACTTTGCCTTGTAATAGAACAAGCTTAATAATTAATCACATTTGATTTATTTCCAAATTATTGAAATTTTACAGTTACTTTTGCAATGATTAATAAAAATGGATACATTGGTATAGCCAAAAAAAAATTAAACCGCTGTCTTTTATGAATGTATTCAAAGTTATTTTAATGTTCTCTGTGTTTTTAATCTAATGTAGTGAAATCAATGTGCTTTTGAATGTAGAGGACCACAATGGAAATAAGCTGTTTTTAGCTTTAACCTTTTTGGCCTTGGATTCCAGTTTTTGGTTAATGATTCTAGTCTGCCTTTATTTATTGTAATGTTCTATTTATTGTTCTTTTTAAGATTTCCATGGAGATTGTCAACTAAAACCAAACAAAATAAAAACTGATCTAGGTTAAACAAAAATAACTGAAAAGCAATTATCAGTGTGATTAATAAAGTAGTGCTTCAGTTTATTTTGCAAAAAAAGTATATAATCATCAGTAAAATTAATTGTTCAATTACACCTAATGCAATAATACATCATATAACAACAATTGTTCAAAATTTGTTTAATGATACATTTATCTTAAACTGCAAGTCAAAATGTAATCAAAATTAAATTTGTTCCCAACTTTCTCAAAGGCTGAAGGATCTCAGATGGTGATAAAAAAAATTATAAAAAGTTATCTAATCATGAAATAGACAAAAAATTTAAACAATCATAACAAAACTATAGTAAACTTGCTGGTACAACCATGTATAAAACTCTTTTGGGAGAAGTGTTGGTTCTCCTGAAGACGAGCAGAATAAACTGCTCAAAACATCGAGACCACACCGTTTCTTCTTGGAGCCAACACTTCTCCCAAAAGAGTTTTAGACATGGTTGTACCTGCAAGTTTACTAACTATATTTTTTTCTATGATCCACACCATACAAAGCTTCAAAAATCACTAAAACACAATCAACAAAATAATGCATTACTTTACTCAATAAATAGATTTAAAAATTAATAAAATCCAAGGTTTTGTAACTGACCATGTCAGCTGTTGTATTGGTAGAGCCAGTCTGCTTAGACAAGAGATTCTCATTCTTGGTAGAGATGCTTGCTAAGACAGCGTTGACTAGATCAGTTGCCTGTTGATCTAAGCTGGTAGAGGACACCTCATGAAGATCACCATCAAGAGGCTGTCAAATGTAGAAATGGTCTCAACTGTTATTGTTTGTTGTTTGAAATATGGTTTGAATTTTGGGCCGATAAAATTGGCGATGTCAAAAACTTATGACTCATCAACTCATTCTATATTTTACCTTTACTTTGTTTGTCCATGATGCTACAGGCAAACACAAGCATATTTTGAGGTTAGGGTCCACATTTTCTATTCACCAGGCAGACATAAAAATGTCTAAATTCTGAAAAAAGTCTGATATTTCTCATCCCTGGTAATTCAGCATTAAAGTGTGTGATTTTGTTTCCATCGCATGTTTAAGCAATGTACATAAATGTATGAAGGAACTGTTTTCCATGCTTTCAGGCCTTACTTTGTTATACGTTTCTGGTAATGAAAGCATGGATGCCTCATAAGTGAACTTAATCACTGTAGCTTGCAAGCCTGAGGAAACTTGTATACAACGGTGCTTGCTATGTGAACCAGAAACACCGGGGTTAACCCCTACTCTTCCACGAAACGAGTTCTTGGTTCTTTTACATGCACTACCAATCCTAGTACACGGGACCTACGGCTTAATGTCCCATCCAAAGGACAAAGCAATTATGGAGGAATCTTGCTTAAGGACACAAGTGCCACGACCGGGACTTGAACACACACTCCGCTGATGAGAAATGCTTGAGTCCAGGTGCTCTTAACTGATCGGCAACGACAAGCCACTTCTTACCTTATCAAAAGTTGTGGGAGTAGTCACAATTGGTTGGGATGACTGCGCATCCTCTGGTGAGATACTTGCCTGGACTTCACTCACAAGATGGGCAGCTTCTTGATCCAGTACAGAAGGAAACTAAAGGCAAAGTTAAATAATAAAACAATTATAAATTTTTCATGTTTCTTTCTTTTCTTGTTTTTGGGCACAACATAGTTCATTTTGAAAATGTCCATAAATTTCTTCTTCAACTTATCATTTGGTTTGCCTATCCAACATACCATGTCATCTTCAGTATCCATGGCAGTAGAGCCAGTTGATTTCATCTTTGGCTCCTCAGGGGCCACAGAGAGTTGTTCGTTGGTGATGTTTGCTAACACGGAATCTACTATAAAACCAGCCTCTTGGTCTAGGCTCAGAGTGGATGTCTCAGTAGCAGGCTGGAAATGACACACGAGAGAACAACTTTGTTAAAATATTCAAGCTATTGATTTGCATTCAACTCAACCTATTTTTTTAATATTATGAATGGAGAGACACTTAGGCCGTGTCTGAATTGGCGGCTACGGCTATGGCTACATCACCGCGTCATCATGCGCTGAAGTATAGGACGTCCTTAGCAACACCCTTAGCAACAGTCTAAGCTTTAGCAGAAGCCGCCAATTTGGATACGGCCTTTGTATGGAGGTATCTTCAAAAAACCTGGACCTGTGTGAGATGCCTCATGGACACACAAACACAGAACACAAACAAATGAACAGACAAGTTGATCCATGTCCAGAATACATTTATAAAGAGATGAACAGATATTATGTGAAATGGGGTGTGAACAATAGATGTAAACAAATTTGTTTTTAAATAGCAAAAAATCCTTCTGACATTCAAAGGTAAAGTGTTCTTATTTTATGTTAGATTCTTTCTCACAACATACCATGTCATCTTCAGTATCCATGGCAATAGAGCCAGTTGGTTTCATCTTTGGCTCCTCAGGGGCCACAGAGAGTTGTTTGTTGGTGATGTTTGCTAACACGGAATCTACTATAAAACCAGCCTCTTGGTCTAGGCTTCCAGTAGATGTCTTAGTAGCAGGCTGGAAAGGACACAATTTAAAATCAATCTTTTCGTAGTATCCATACTAAATAACAAATTTGTAAACAATGGAAGAATAAACAACATCTTATGAACGAGCCAATTCTATAATATAATGAAAGGATGGAGAGAAACTAAGTATGAAGGTATTTTCATACAGCCAGGGCCTGTGGTGAAATGCTTGAACAGACAAGTTGATCCAATTCAAAAATACAACAATTAAGAAATAAACAAGAAATATGTGATATGAGACAAAAGGATTAAAAAAATATATGTACAAATAACTTTCCGGAAATCCTAAAGCAACTATATAAAGCTCATATTCTCAGTTTTTTCCTCTCACATCATACCATGTCATCCTCATCCATGGCAATAGAGCCAGTTGATTTCATCTTTGGCTCCTCAGGGGCCACAGAGAGTTGGTTGTTGGTGATGTTTGCTAACACGGAATCTACTATAAAACCAGCCTCTTGATCAAGGCCTAGAGTAGATGTCAGAGCAGCAGGCTGAAAATAACACATAGGAATAGCTTAAAGGATGAAGTCAGAGTCTGTGTGTTTTACAGTCTTTTTCGATATTGCAGTTCTATCATGGTGTGTTGATATTTTCAGGCCTGGAATTTCATCTTTCAGAGGGGAAGGCCATTTTTTGATTTTTCAAAGGGCACTGCCATTGGAGAATCTTAAAGTCTATGGGAAACTTTTGAAGGGGCACCAAGCCTAAGACCAGGGCAACAGAGACAATAACCTCTGTTTATTTCAAGCTTGATTTTCCCTTTACTGGTGCAAGACTTCAAAGCATGTGAAGGATTTCTCTCTACCTTTTTATATAACACCTGTCTGTTAAATATTTATAGACAGGTCACATAATTATGTGTCTTTTATTATTTATGAAGGAGAGCCTATAAGTCAGGTGTCTGTTTGTCTGTCTGTTTCTTGGATTGTTGTACTTTGAGAATGTTTAACTGTTCATCTGTTTTTCACTTCACTCACCATATTACAATCGTTGATTGCAGCATCAGAGTTCTGTCCATCTGCAATGGATTCCTGTACAGTTTCCTCATTGTCCAGGCTGGTAAAGACAGCATCTACTAGATTAGTAGTTGCTTTATCCAGACTACTTGCAGATGATCCTACTTGCTGATTCAATGGCTGTGGTGATCAACATGATTGAAGAAACAAAAACATATTTTATACTTCATTTTATGGATAAAAAGGCAGACATAATTATTAGTGTTTGTCTTTAAACTTATCACGATCATAACTGGCCCCAATTTCATAGAGTTGCTTAAGCTCAAAAAGTAGCTAAGCACAATCAAATTATGCTTACCAGAATAAGTTACCAGTCAAAATACCATATGTTACATGTTTTTTGTGAATTTCAAAGACAGATGTTGGCTTCAGCGGTTTGTACAATTCTTTTGTAAATAACAATTTTAATCTGAAAATTTCGCAAATTATATTTTTGAAAACACTTTTCACAACTTACCTTCTCCTCAGTCTTAGGAGAGGTGGTGGTAGACAGAGTGGGTATGGTTTCATTCGGGGTGTTGTCAACAGAAGTCTTAGCTTCAGTGACAGCAATCAGTCTGGAGCAGGCAGATGCAGAGCTGGTAGGACACGCTGGCATTATCTGATAAATTAATCAAATTAATCAAATTACTTTACACTGAGACCATTGTTCTCCTTTTATATTATTATTATTATTATTTTTGATTTTTCATTTATTTCTTTTAATTATTGTTATTATTATTAAATATATATATATATATATTTTTTTTTTTGGGGGGGGGCCAATTTATCTTTATTCTCTTTTCGCTCAAGAAAAGCAAATTTGAAATTTAAACTTGTTGATATTTGATTCTTTTTGGGGTGGGGTTGGGGTAGGTAGTGTTTGTGGGATGGTGGACCCTTCTAACAAACTGGTCTTGTAGAAAATTCTGTTCAAATTGTAACTGTCTTATCAGTATCTAAACATGTTGTTTTTTACCTTTGCTAGTTCTTCAGTCACCTTTTCATCCTTGATCAGCATTTCTACATCATTGTCAACACTCATCATGGTGTCAGAGTCATTAGTCAGTTCCTAGGTGAAAGAGGAATTATGTTTCTTCTTTATGTTTTATTTCTTACTTCTCTTAAAGGTGAGGTCATAGATTAGTTTTTGTCAAAGTAATGCTGATTTATAGGCAACATTATAAGAAAGATACAACAAAAGTCACATGTGAAAGTTTCAGCTGAATACAGTGTCTACTCGCTGAGAAAACAGCAACAAAACTGTCATAGTATTTTCACCAGAACACAGAATCCATCAACATTTAGCAAGGTTACAGAGGGTAAAAACCGCATCTCTGGCCGCAGCATTTGCGGACGGACACCAACTCTCAGAAATCTGGGAAACGATTCATGCATGAATCGTTTATCAGATTCAAAAGTTTTTGAGTAAAAAATTATCCAATTCATATTATTTTTAAGGGAATCCTTTCTCAAAATAGTTTATACTATCAACAGTACAGTGCTTCTCACCAAGTAAGTTTTTATGATCATTATTTTGTTGGAGTATCACCAATCTACGACCCTACCTTTAATTATAACTTGTGTATAGTGGTATAGTGATTATAGTAATTAAAGAACACAAAAATAAATGCCTCTGCTTATGTGGTACTCTCATGTTTCAGCATAAAACAGTAATCTGCACATTAAAGGGAAAGTATACCTTTGGTTTTTGGAACCATTCAATTGTTTTAATCCTATATATAAATGTAGATATACAATAAAACTAACCTGTGAAAATTTCATTTCAAAAAGTGGTCGCGTTTTTGAATCATCGCCAAAATCTGGAGCGGTTATGTCCTCGCAGGAAAAATAATCCGTAATTGGAATACTCAATCTGAGAAACGTATTTGACAGTAACGTTTCTCAGATTCATATTTTGGGGGATAAAAACTAATATTTTTTTCCATAACCACATTTCTTCAAAGTGAAATGATTCTCTGAATGCTTTATACTATCGGAAGCTGCTGTACTTCTGACCAAATAGGTTTTTATAACCATTAATTTTATTTACTTTATTTATTTCTTATTTACCCTGGGGAAACCTCTCAGTGAAACACTGTTTTTCAGAGGTGCCCAGCAACTACAATAAACACATTAAAATTTTAAAATTGTATTAATATAAAAATATATTTAAAAAAACATTTCAAGAGTGATTACCAAACTTATACCTTCCCTTTAAGCTGAATAGGGTACTGTCCAGGTCACAAGAAATACTCACCTCCACTTTGGAAGGAACAGTAGTAGTTGTGGGTAGTTTCTCCCCCAAGGTGTTATCAACAGAGGACTTTGCTTCAGCGACAACAATTAGTCTTGAGCTGGTAGATTGTGCTGAGCTGGTTGGATGCTCAATGGCTGGGGCAGACTGCAATTAGAGTAACACAGTCGTTAAAATGTCTGATGATAATTTAAGACATTTGACTAAATATGTGGGGTCAAATAATAAAACATTCAATGATATCCTGAAAAAATTATCATCAGAAATTATATTGATTTTTGGATTGTGATATTATTGTGAGTATGGTATCAGATAACTTTGAAATGTCAAGTTAGGGCTTTGGTTATTGTTTGGATGAAGTTTTGTTTTATTGACAGTATGCAAAGTCATTTCTAAATTGACTCAAACCTATTTTAGTTTCAGATGTCGCCTGACTTTTTTTATCAGGTTTTGACTCCTTACCTCAGTCTGCTCCTTGAGTTCCTCGGTCTTGCTCATTGTGTCATTGATAGTCATCTTAGCGATGACATCACTTGAGATGGAGACAGGAATAGCTTCAGTGTCATCCATTCCAGTTGAAGACATCTTATCGTTCTTCATCGATGCCTTCAAGACAACATATGAGGGAATGATATGTAAATAGATTAATATATGTGCCAGAGTCGAGTCCCTGTGTTCTCTAAGTCAGAGTCCCTGTTGTCTGAGGAGAGCTCAAGTCCGAGTCCGCCCCCTAAAGGGGGAGTCCGAGACCGGTCTTGAAGTCCTCCAGCACTGATTAATTTTATCATGAACTTTGTAGAGAGGAACTTATTTACTTGATATAAATTATAAATATTGTAAATTTTTGTTAATTTGTTATCTTGTTCAAGTAAAACTGTATTTTTGTTATTTGTGCGAGAAATGAAATAAATGGAGCGGTATAGCTCCACTTTAACTCTTTCACGCGCCGCCCGGTCGCTAACGACCGGTTTAAATCCCTCAGAAAAATAGTTGTAAAACAAAAAAATAAAGATTGCACGGCCATACAGTTTCAGAATGGGAAAGAGGACTCTTGAAGGTGCTATTGTGACCTATTTTTTTGGGGGGTCGCCATTTGCACAAAAAAACGAGTAAATAAATAATTTGTCCCTATAATAATTTTATCACTAAAATAAATGGTGCATGAAAGGGTTAAAGGGAAACCAAAAAACGGTTTGATATGCCATAGGGATGGATCTTTCACCTTCAGGATCTCCAAAGGGGTGGCTTGCTCAGGGAGTGGGGTTTGCTCGGTAATGGTTTGTTCATCAAGGGTTTGTCGGATGGTAATGGCTTGCAGCTGGATCCCTCCTGTAATGACAGGACAGGTTTTTTTTCCATTAAACTCTATTCTAAAATGTCACACAGCAATCACAAGAATTTGTATAAATTTCCCCCCCCCACCCCACCCAAATCTCTATTTTAAAATAAGCATTGTGGGCATATGGGACATCTTTGGTTAAAGGGGCAGAGGGGTTGATTTGCCTGAAGTTTTACGCGGATAAAAACACAATACCAGGTAAAAAATCTTGCTTGGCTTTCTCTGTCCATTTTCTTTTCTTTTTACTGTGCCCGAATTTTCCCCATTGTTTTGCCCAAATTTGGGAGGGCAGTTTCCCCCCCCCCTCCCTTGCCCCCTGGGTCGTGCTTATGATAAGCATCATATTCAACAGGGACATTGACATTCTGTTGACAAGATTATTTCATTGTGGGTGGCAGGAGAAAAGTTTAGAAAGTTACATCAAAGAGAGAGTGAGGGAGAGAGGATAACAAAGAAACATGAAGATAGCCTGTCATTGTGAATTCATACATTGTAATTGGACCCAAACAACAGCCCCAACCCTCCCCACCTCCAACAGTTGTGGGATAAAAATGATTTTTAGAAGTTATAAGAAAATTGTATTCCCGCCTCGATCATTCAGTAACATCGCGGAAGGGTGGAATAACAAGAGTTATTGGAACAGGAAGGAGCTGTGTTGAATATAAGAAGAAGGTCAGAGAAACAACGAGATACTTACCAAATCCAGCAATAGCAGCAGCTAACTTGGCATCTCCCTTGGCTTTTACCTCAGCCATGGCCTTGTTCATCTTCGCCTTGGCCTAAAAAATAGCAGAAATTATGGTCGGATCTTAAGACATGTTTACATAAAACTTCAAAGATGGTGCCTTACAAATTCACTCCCTGGATACCAGTCGTTAACAATATTACACAAGATAACTTTTACCACTTTAACTGCAAAGGAAGTTTGTATTCTTAGAAAAAAAACCTTAAAATAATATTATCAGTCATAAACTATTTACAGGGCTTTAAAACTTATCTTTTTGGGGGAACTAAATTAAATTGATAACAATTAGAAATATGTTTGATGAAAATAAAATTTTATGAGAGAAAAAAGGGACTGTGACAAAAATTAGAATTGAGGTAGGCCTACATGAGAATGAGAAAATAGACATAATCTCTTATTTCATTTCAACGACCAACTTACCGCATTTTGGGTTTTCAAAGTTTTCTTTGAACATTTGGGTTTTTGCATAGGTAGCCCCGTGTCAGAATCTGAAAAAAATCAAAAATATGTTTTGTTATAATTTTCCACAGAAACTGAAATCAACAAAGATAACTGAGTAGCCTACATGGACATGCTCAAAAGTTTAGTTGTTGTAGGACATGAATTAAGAAATAAACTATGAACTAACAAATATTGACTAAAGGGTCCATGAAATGTAATTTTTTTTAAATGCAATCCTTGGAGATGAACCTTTGTGTCCCATTTCACCTTATTTTAAATTCTCATTTTCCCATTTTTTTAGAGTATTTTGGTGCCTTTTTGTATTTTATGCTAATGCCAATTTCCATATTCATGAACAAAAGTGTGATGTCAAGTCAGGTAGAAAGCTCAATGTTGCAATTAGTTTATGAACAAAAAGTCAACAGAATTTAGGCTATTTCGCTGTCTTAATCTTCCTTTTCTTTAGTGATTTGTTAGTGTGTAAGTTCATGGCAGATGCCAAAGTGCAAACTTTTCTCTCAAATTCTTTTAACAAGCAAATTTTGGGGTTCACAATTTCATTTTTTTCAATAAATAAATAAAACAAGTGTTTTACTGAAATGAAATCACTGCGACAGCGCCCTCAGTTGTCCAGACAAGGGAGGAAATTTTGTGATGTTTACAGAAAATTACTTCTCAATGAAATTAACCAAATATGGATGTCAATTAGTTTTCATACACATACAGGGATTAGGAAGTAGCTCAAAATATATTCCTAAGAATGTTTTACTTCAGAGGCCCTTTAATGTTAGCCTAGCCCAGGTTGGACTCCTCCGTTGCATACAGTGCAGAGTACAACCAAGCGGGAGGTACTAAAAGTAATGACATAACTAAGGACATGTCCGAATTGGAACATACCTTAATTGTTTTACTGAGTCTCACCGTAACCAATACATTTACACAGTTACAAAGTGAAAACTATTTGATGTAGTGTTGGTGTACTGTGATTACAACAAAAACACCAACGTTAGTTAGACTTTAAAGGCACAAAAATGCTCAGCAACCTCACGATCGGAGTCAAAATCTTATATATTTTACTTGTAAAGTTAAACATAGTTTTTCACAAAATTTTTATGTAAAATTGGATGCGATAATCGTAAGTTTACCCCCTCGATCCTGCCGGCCATAAGACCAAAAGGCATGACAAAAGTCATGAGTCAATGTTGAAGTGAAAAAAAAAAGTTCTTTCAATTTTTTTAATTAAATTGTTAGGCCTAATAAGTTAGAGTTTTGTTTTTCTTCACAACGCAATGGCTTTAGTCATGTTAGCCGAATCGGAAAGGATCTGAGGTGAAACATTGTTTTAATGTTAAGTCTTTAGTTAAAAGATTATTGGGTCGAGAAGGCAAGGAAGCCATCACTACTCGCCCCCCTTTTTTTGGGCTAGTTGACTCGACCTCACTCAGGGGCAGGCGATACAGAGTGGATTGGCCCCATAATGGGGCTACCTCAGGCTGAGATCGGGTAACCAGCAAAACAGAAAACATCAACAACCTTAATTTCTTTGAGTTTTGACTGAGAAAATAAAGATTAAAGAAGAACATTTATTGGTAGAATTTCAAAACTTAGCTTACCTATGACTTTTGGCAGGTTGTTCTTTGAATGCATACAACCCATGATTTACGCTAAATGATGACTAACTCAGCGTTTTTTTAAGAATAACTCACACAAATATTTTCTGAATCAAAATAGAGACATCAAATGCACATCCATTTCTCAATAATCCAAAACAGTTCTGGTGATTTTGTTGACATACATTATTATTACATGTCGTCATCGAACGACAATCGACACACATTTTGAGCAGTTTGATTGGCCGAAAGTTGAAACATGCATTATTCATGTTAAGATCGCTGAGGTAACCAGCAACAGTCCTTTTCAATAATTTTAACAAATTATAATGCTGTATTTTGCTATTTATCACTTAATATAACCTATTTAAGAAAACAATTAAAACAAATACCAAAACAGTGAATTTTGTCACCTCAAATATGAATAATTGTATCTCTTGGTTTCGATTTTAAGAACAATTTTTTTTCAAATGGTTGTTACTCTTTAGTCACGTATCCAGACTTCATCAATACTAGCATCACACTTACTAAAGAAGAAACCAATCTAAAGTTTCTTTCGACAACCATACCAACAGAGGGCGCCACACATAGGAAAAGAATATTATGCAAATTACTATTGTTTTGTCGTAAGGGGCGGAGTCCGGAGCTTTTAAGCCTTTTCTCTCATGGGGATGGTGGATGAAAACTTAAAGACAGACAGATTAACAACACAAACGTTTTTCTTAAATCGAAAGCACTAATGAATTTGTAGAAGGGAAACAAAAAAGTTAATACACCCACGTTAGGTCCTTTAGAACTTTATTACTTCAAGTTCTTTTTGAATGTCTTAAACAAATCACCATGCTTAAATTGAGTAAGCTCATGCTTTTCATAAAAATTTCACAAAACTTTTGCATTTTTCCATAATTGAAGTGCCCCTTGTAGATTTTAAATAAAGTTAATTCCACTCAAACACACACAGTAACACACACACACAAAGTACCATTGAATTGTAGTAAAAAACAGTCAACGTCTGAAATTGCTTTTCTCCCCACCGGTATGATAACGGCCATGAGGCCATGATACTAAAATTGGTAAAACAGTGCTTAACAAATTAATAAAGGTTAGTTTAGACCTGGGCTAGATTTCGCAAAGCACTAAGATTCATCTTAAGATGAGTTGTCAATATCACCATAGTGATTTGTATTGTGACATCACACTTTGCTTAGCAAATAAGATTGATACACAGTTAAGATCAATCTTAACTCTTTGTGAAATTGGCCCCATGGACCAACTTCATGGTGCCACTCAAGCACAAAAGGTAGTTAAGCACAACAAAACTATGCTTATCAGAAAGGTTACCAGACAAAATAACGAATACCATGTCTCTCATCTGTGCCCAAATTCATTGCGCTGCTTACTGCAGACTTCAGAGATTATGGCCAATAAAATTCATACACTTTACATGGCGCCGTAAGCGCAGAATCCTGTAGTAAGCAGCGCCATTAAGTTGGGCCCTGGTATCCTGCTCATTTTTGCTTAGCAAATTTTGTTAAAGGAACATTTTCTGCTTGAGGAGCTCCATAAAATTGGGTCCAAGTTGGGGGTACATTTGTCTCATTTTCCCCCGCAATAATTGTTTCTCGGGTCAAAAGGCAAGAGGTCATGGATGTTGCTGTCAAATAATTATTTAGTATGTTTTTATTGTAAATATCACAAGCAGTGCACTAAGGAAGTTCAACTAATTTGAAGTGAAGAATTTTGGAGCATGCGCCATGAGTGCCTAGGTTAGTAGAACGTTATTATTATTTAAAATAAATCCATGATTCCTTAGTTTTGTACATACATGTACTGATTATGTTTAAAGGTTTATGACCATGAAATAGAAGAGACAATTTAAGGAGAAAACAAAATTTCTTATCTTCTACTCATCTTCTACTCAAGTGTTTTAAAACTATGGTTTGTGCATTGTAAGTTGTTACATACTACACCCTGTCGTTATTAAAGGCCCCGTACACTATTGGTAAGATCAAAAAACACAAATGTTCACAGATTCACACGCAACTTACATGATTTAAAGTAAGTAACGGTTGAAAGGGTTCCTTAAAATATTTCTGCCTAAAATGCTATCGTTTCTGAGAAATGAGTAAAACAATATTTTTTATCACACGCGATATTTTGAAAAGACAGAAAACACATAAGGTCTCTTTTCACAGGTTTGTTTGTTCATGCATATGTTTAATCACAAAAAATGAGGATACTGATTTTGAGCTGTTACCAAAAGTGTACAATATCTTTAAAGTAAATTTTCTCATAGAATTTGAGTTATTTTTTTGCCAATAGTTTTAACCGAAGTAAATGCACAGTGGCACTGAAAGTACTGGTCACTGTTTTAAATAACTCTTGTATAGTGACATTTTAGCCCCCGGCTTGGTAATACAACATACAATGGGGTCATACATTTGGCACGTCTTAATCTTGTCAACTTAATCTGAGGTCAAAACAAGTAAATACCCAAGTATTTGTTATCGAACAGAAAACATCTCCTTCTGGAACCTACAGTTATGTAAATCTCATTGTTAACACTTTTTGCATATTTATATTAATATAAAATGATTATCTGTGTATTATATAATTACTGTAAAAAATATAATGCGACATTTAAAACACTATTTCTACTTAAATATAAAATGTACTTTTAAGACATGTGCGCACTGGACTCTTGTGTTAACTTAACCACAAGACAATGTTAAACTACGATCTTGGTAAGTTACAATTGTTTAAATGCGGATTTATTTAAAGGGATTGTATACGTTTGGTAATTGGAACCCAATGTTTGTTTCAATCCTATAACCTGTGAAAACTTCATTTCAAAAGGTGGTAGCATTTTTTGGGATATTGCCGAATATCTGGAGCAGTTATGTCCACGCAGGAAGAATAATCTGCAATTGGAATACACAATCTGAGAAGCATTTCTGACAGAAACCACTTCTCGGATTCAACTTTTTTCGGGATATTTTTCCATAACCACATTACTTCAAAGTGAAATGTTTCTCAAAATGCTTTATACTATCAGAAGCTGCTGTACTTCTTACCCAGTAAGTTTTTATTTCAATTAATTTTATGAGTAACTAACAAACGTATACAGAACCTTTAAGCCACTGTTTTGACAAGCATGCATTGATTTGACGAACCAAACCTTGTATTTCTTTGAATATGTATGGAAGTCCATATCGATTGAAAGTCACATGTTTAGATTGATGTGTTACTAAGAAGAGTTCACTAAGTTAACATCGTTAAGTTTACCAAGACTCTGTTCAGCCTAATAAGTTAACAATCTTGACGCACTAAGTTAGCATGCCTGGAAACTTACCACTGTACTCATTAAGGATGTTACAGGGTAACAAAAATTGTTTAAGTCAAATGCCAAAAGATCTCTATTGAGTGTGTTATGATATGATGAGTTTTAGAAAGCTTTGTAGTAGAAAATGTACTCTTCACTGCCTTCTGGTGTTATGCCATCAGATCCTGTCAGACCAAACAGAGATAAAACAAAAATGAGTTGTGTCACATAAATTTAAAACATATGAAGAATTAAGCCCAGCTCATACTTCCTGCGAATACGAATGCATTGCGAATTTGGCGTCACAAATTCGCACCAAACAATTCGCAAGAGTTGAGCTATGCTCAACTTTTGTGGGACATTCCCAACAAACAGAGTTGTGACATCAAATTCGCTTGGCATTCGCATTCGCAGGAAGTATGAACCAGGCTTTATTCAACTTAATATCTATCAACAAAAATGTATACAAGGATCTTTTTAGTGCACTTTTTTGAAACATTTAAAATAATTAATAAATACTACCGTGGGTAACACAGAAGGATGGTAATAAAATTATGCAGAAAACAAATCTGAGACATGTAAAGTAAAAAGCATTTTATGAAATGATTAAATCATAAATTTTGACAGAAAAATAAAGATACAATGCGTTTAAATAATACCAATGTCTTTGATGAGATGGATCAAATAAGACTTGGTCTTTTTATCGACCTAAGCTTACAACCAAGATACAAGCAAGATAATTTGTTGATGGACTTTCAGTAAATAAATTATCCACACTAAATGTTGTTTTCATTTTTAATTTTGGAGAGAGAAAAATTGACTAGAATGGAATTTGAACCTGCAAACTCCGAATTAATGTACTGATGCTCAAGGTTTTAGCCAGGATTTGGTAAAAGGGTGTCAAAATTTGCTGGAAATTTAAAAACTGGGTGTCCAAATTGTTCACTTACAATGGTTTACATGTAAATGACAGATAAAACAGGGTGTCCAAATTTAACACAGGGTGTCCAAAAGACACCCAGACACCCCTCTGGCTAACACTATGCTGAGGCTCTACCGACTGAGCTATCTAATGTTGGCGGTGTTCCAATTTTGACAATGTCTTTATTTGAGGGTTTTATTTTTGATTATGAAGATTAACCTCACCTGTAGAGGCAGACTCCCGTTGAGGTCCAATGAGAATAGTCCAGTAGGTTTGTTTAACGCCATCGTTGGGAATTCCATTAATACTGGTCATGTAGTTACCAAAGTCTGTCATTTTAGATTCAAACCTATCAAAGTGAAAAAATAAAAATAAAAAACACCTTTAGACACATATGTCAGGGGCTTAACTCCTCCATTCAATAAGATTATTTTTGAGAAAATAAAATTAGCCGTTCCAAACTGCCTACCAACCAAAAGGACCTAAGGTATAAATGCCCAAAAATGGTTAACGGCCTGACATTCGACCCTAAATGCTAAAACCTTTGAGAAAGACTCTGCCAGGGTCGAAACATCAGGCTGTTAACCATGTTTTGCAAGACTATTTTGGTAGGATTTTACAAGCAACCTAAAACATATATTCTTAATTGATTTAAACTGTCAAGAATAAATCCTGCAGGATATCATCTTAAATTAAAAACCACTAGTTTTAAGATTCTGTTTGTAGATTGCGGTGTCGTGGCCGAGCGGTCAAGCGCACTGGACTCAACCTCTCGCCTTTCTGATCAGCAGAGTCCCGGTCTTGACACTTGTGTCCTTCAGCAAGACACTTAACTATTACTGCTTCGTCCTTTGGATGGGATGTAAAGCCGTTGGTCCCATGTGTTGTGTAATGCACGTAAAAGAACCCAGTTAAACTTATCGCTAAGAGAAGGGGGTTTGCCTCGATGTTTCTGGCAGTGGCTGCTGAATCGAATGTGCCTCAGCACCTTGTTAAGACTTACAAGGTGTTACATAAATAGGTTTCATAAATCATTAACTTCAAAAACCTGTCTGGAAATAAATAATGAAAAGTGCTTTGAGACGCCCGTGGATACAGCGCTATATCAAAACTAGCTATTATTATAATTATTATTATTATTAGATCCCAGCTTTTCTACCCATTTAATTAGGCAGCCAGACTCATTAAGCTACTGAGAAACGTCCAGATATAAATTGTCACTAACCATAATTGGTCTCTAGATGTCTCCATGGCTCTTTGTAGGAATTGAAACAGGGTCAAACCAGCTGGGCCGGTAACTGGCACAGTCACTGTCTCCTGACCATCATGGACGCTATTCTCAACAGTGATTTGAATTGTGATTGGTGGACCTGGATTTGTTGTCGTTGCCGATGTGTTACTGTCTGGTTGGGCAGCGGTATGCTGAGCATCTGAAAGTTTTGAAAGATGATTCTTTTTCTTTTAAGTTGTAGGGTTTTAAGTTATATTTATTTTATTATAAGTTATTATTTGGTCCCCATGTGTTGTGTAATGTACGTAAAAGAACACAGTTACACTTATCGCTAAGAGAAGGCGTTTTGCCTCTGTGTTTCTGGCAGTGGCTGCTGAATGTGCCGCAGAACCTTGTAAACACTTACAAAGCGTTACATAAATAGGTCTGATAATTCATAAACTCCAAAAACCTGTCTGGAAATAAATAGTGAAAAGTGCTTTGAGACGCCCGTCTTTGAGAATTTATTATAAGTTATTATATAATTGTTCATTTCGTCACGTCAGTGCAACAAGGTCGTAACTCCAATTTTGGTTGTTTTGCGTAAATAATTCGTTAAGGTTTGGTGACGTTTCAAACAATCACTGGGTTTTAAGTTGATTGGAAAACTCTTTGTTACATGGCAGTTGACACTGGTCCAGTTCAGCACTAAGAGACATTTTGGACATATTTTCATGGTGCTACCAAAAATCTTGTTAGAAGTTGGAAAAAGACGAAAAACATTAAAATTGATGTTTGAAAACATAAGTGGTTGTTTGCAAGGTCTACAGGGAATGGATGCCACCATGACAGCATTGACGTTACATTGTTAACAAGATGTTTCAACAGATGTTAATGTTGCAAAGAAATTTATTCAGTTATTTATTTTTTACTATTTCCCCCCTCCCATTACACTGATGTGTATTAAGCACTCTGTATTTAGTACTTTCCCCGAGTCCTGTGAAAACAATCCACAGGCATATCACTGGGGTGGGATGTCTCAATAAATTACAAAATGAGTACAAACTCCACCTTTGATCCTTGCAGCTCACAATACGACCATTTTGCGTGTAAGTACAGGAAAAGTGAATTCAAATGACGACAACCAAATTGTAAGAAGGCCTTAGATATACTGGTTAGCTGTCTTAGATGTTGTTTTTACCATTTAGAAGGCAAGCTGCCTTGATCTCCTTGACACTTCCATGATGTCTGTTAGCAAGAAGGGGTAGAATCTGAACAGTGGCCCCAAGGTTACCAAAATGGCCATTTTCATCCTGAGAATTGAGGATGTGCTGAAGTGCTTGCTCTTTCTTCCACAATATAGGATCCACCTGGGCAGCGAGCAGAGCCTGAAAAGCAAACAAGAGAATTTTAAAAAGCCATAAATTTAAACGAAGCAGAACCATTAATAAAACTTCCCAAATTAGCACAAACATTTAAAGTGACATTCAGATCGTAGCAAAAATTCAGTTACCTTTTTTCTAGGTTTGTCAAGTTTTAATGTGACACTTTGTCTAGACTGTGCAAGAAAATTCATTTTAATAATAAAAATAATAACAAGTTCTTATATAGCGCATTTTACAATAAACGTCTCAATGGGCTTTACATCACTTTGATTTAACATTTCAAGTAAAGTGTAAACCGGGCTTAAGACTGATTTAAGAATAGCGACATCATGCAAACTTCCTAGCCACAATTTCTCTTCCATAGCAAGGTGCATTTCAACAGGCATCAATCCATAAACAAACAACAAAATAATTGAGTACCTGACTAGCTAGAGCTGTGCTGATGTGGTTACCAATAGACCCATCTTCCCTCTGCTTGCTTAGTATACAATTCATTGTCTTATTGAAGTGAAGCTCAAAGCGTGGCCTGTAACTCCTTGGGACACTATCTGCTGCACATGACAAAGCCATAAGACTCAGAGAAGCAACGTCAGCACCTAATGTAGACGAGTACAACAACAACAAACAGTTAATAATAATAATACCAATACTTATATAGCGCCTTAATCACGCAGGCATGCTCTAAGGTGCTGAACAAATGGCACTTGTCAAAAGCTAAGCAGGTACAATTGTATGGACACCTAATGTAGACGAGTACAACAACAAACAAAAGAAAGAGATTTATTGAATGTGAATTGTTCAGGAACATAACAGGCTGTTGGCGATGGAGAGTTGATTTGTTTTATCAGTTTGTGTTTTTGGTATGCTATGTGGATAATTTCCACTATCCCTGCGAGTGAGATTTAGGCCAAATTGACGGCTACAGCTACGGCTATGGCTAAATTTCCGTGTCATCATGCGTTGAAGTATAAGTCCTCAGCAACACTCTTAACAACAGTTGTAGCCGTAGCTGTAGCCGCCATTTTGGATACGGCCTTATTTCTCTCAATTTTTGCTAAGTTTCAAGGATGCTTTTGAATTGTATTTGTTAATTGTTATCTTGCTTTACATTCACTTGTTTCCAGTGTGGTTGTTATATTTGCAAAGCACTCCCAGTGTTATCAAGTTGACGAATACCGGCACTATTTAAATTTACATTAAAATTATGATCAATATTATTATTATTATCAAATAGGATTAATAAAAGATCCCATTTGGGATTTGACTGACCTATTCAAGTATTAATGAGGAGATATTTTTAAGGCGATTTTACTGCCTGAATACTCCTTTGAAATAAAAAGTGCTGGTTAATACTTCATGGCATAACTCAGCTTTGTTATTTGTAACAGTGAGACAAATTTCATTGCATTGATTAGCACAACAACAGCTTTGTCTAGCAGAATTAGGTAAACAGCTAAATTTCCAAGTTATGCATTACAGGCTGGGAATGGTTCCTTACTTATTTACGCTAAGCAAAAGAATAAGTTAAATTGTATACTTTCTTCCCAAAAGGTTTATCAAATTGAGCGTTGCTGTCACTGTTTACGTTCTAACAACAAGTTGTGTTTATCTTTTCCCACGAACAAATTGTTACAAACATTGGGTGATAGATCCTTGATATCGGCTGCCCCCAAATTACGGAATGAACTGTCATCTGACATTCAACAATCTCAATCCATTGACATTTTTAAGCGTAAACTGAAGACTTTTCTTTTTAATCTTGCTTTTATGTAATTGTGCCTGTATGTTGATTTTTTAGTAGTATGTACTTTTTCATTACTATCTGCTGTTTTTAATACTTTTTGAATGTAATGCGTGGTTGATCATTTTTGTGGAAATCGCGCAATATAAATCTCTAATAATTATTACTATTAAGTGCACTAACCCTGTCCATCAAACATGTAACACCCATCCTCTTCTTGACCCTCAATAAGCTGACGTATATGCTTCAACTTCACAGCTTGGGTACCACTTTGACAGAGCGCCAACACCCCCAGAGAATACTGGAAGTAGTTACTGAAATCCTGCTGAGGGAAATGTTTCATATTGCGCTCTAAGATCTCCACAAGGTCATTGCCGTAGAAATCTGTGGTATCATGACATGTAGATTCCAAGGCCAGGATGTACAGAGCGAGGCGACCTACTGGGATTTGAACAAGACGGGAGTGGCGCTCGGAATTATTGTCACAACCACTCCGTCTGTAATTACAGAAACAACAGGAAGAAAAAAAAGGGATATTAGAGTGTATTAAGAAGAGAACATAAACCATTTATTAATGTTTATTTGTATGCAAATTTGAATACAATAGTTTGGAAAGTACTCTCATGTTTTAACAGTTTTTAATAACTCAACACCCAAACCAAAGATCAGCTTGATCCGGCCATTGATGAGGTCAATTTGGCTGTAAAGTTACACCAATTCGACCAAACTTTGTGGCGTGTCGTGGCTGAGCGGTCTAGTTCACCGGACCCAAGCTCTGGTGTTGTCAGCAGCAGAGTGTGGGTTTGAATCCCAGTCATGACACTTGTGCCCTTGAGCAAGGCACTTAACCATAATTGCTTCGTAAAAAGTTGGGAAGGTAGTGCATTCTGCTCTACCAGCCAGGCTCCTAATGGATGATACCCATGCCTACATCCTTACGGACTGTGAAGGGGGGCAACCCTGTTTCAGCCCCAGGAGCAGGTGGCAACGTGCCTCTTGTGGCAGTTGATTTGGGTTGATAGCCCAGATCAGTTTAGCGTAGCCCTAACCTTGAAGTAACGTCCGTCGATATATCGATATTACTCAAATACTCTATACTATTTTGACATCGATATCGCCGATGTCACTTTTTTAATCATATCGAAATATCGAAATTTTCGATATATCGAAAATTTTTGATGTATCTAAAATTTTGATGTTCCTAAATGATATCGAAAACACCGAAAGAGTGTCAGATTATCCAGAAAATCTCAGGGTTTTAGTGTTAGAAAAGCTGCCGTAGCTTACAACATTTAAGTAGGCGACCAACTGCGTGTTCTCTGTGTTTCTCCCGCGGCCCGCCGTAGCTTGCACAGTTATCAATGCAGAAATGTTTACAGGCTTGCAGATAAATTCTCACAGCGTCTGGTTGCTGCCGCATCCAACAAGTAAAGCATAAGAAAAACCTCGGAGCCAGACTCTGTAGAACGTATAGCTCTACATTATGCACTGGGTCTGTATCTAGACTGTATATTATGTACATGTAGTGTATCGCGGAGCCAGACTTCATCCTTTTGATGCATGTGTTCTAGGCTAAACTCACCAAGTTGTGACTTGTGAGCAGTGGGCCAACTTCTGACGTGAGGCATGTCTATTAGTATTAGAGTAGCGGGGCTTCTTTTCTACCTCCATGGTTAGACAGAAGACGAGCTGGATATCTTTAATTTACAGGTAGATTTTCTTTAAAACTACTATAAGTTAAATAATGAATACTAAGGCAACAGTTTGAAGCACCACATGCACGATGTTCCACTCTCCAGACTGTACAGCTGCTACACCAAAACACAAATCTCAAAGCCGCCTACAACTTGGTAAATTTAGCGCTGTTTTTAGGCTTCACGGGAAATAATCGATATATCGAGTATACTCGATATTGAATTTTCGATATATCGATTAGTAGAAAAACTGACATCGACGGACGTTACCTTGAAGTGGCTGTCCGGCCTTGTAATGTTAGGCGATATCTCATAAATTTGTGTTTTTTAAAACTCAGGGGAAACACATGTAAAGAATTTTAAAGGACCACTGGTATTCATAATCACTCAGCTCATGGTTAATCAACAATCAACATCCAAGTCTTTAAACTCTGATAACTCTGATGTCTTGCCCCAACAGATTGTCTAAGTCTCATCTGAATTTGAATGATGAGTACCGTTAAAGTGTGCGAAAGCAATGAGAAATCAATGGTTTCCAAATTTTCAAGAATGTACGCAAGCCTTGCATGGTCCATATTAAGTATGAATTATTCTGAATCGGGCCGGAATTTCATATTAGAGAGGGCAAGGCCAATTAATTTTGCACAGGGCACTTCCATTGGAAAATCTTAAAGTCAATGGGAAACTTTTGAGAGGGCACCAAGGACAAGACCAGGGGCAACAGAGACCATGGCCTCCATGATCTTTGTTTAAATCAGGCCTGCAGAATCCTTCAATAAGCATCACCAGGGTAAAGGATTCCAGTGGATATGGCTCAGGAAATGACTTAATAACCTTTTGTCTTTGCCTTCTCCTTTTCCCCACAGATATCCCCCTTTTTTAGCCTGCCTCATTCACTAATTAATTACTTTTTCTCCCTCTTCCCACCTGTGATCTTGTCCTTCGCGTTTCCAACTTCTTGTGGTCACCCCCCCCTTATGTCTCCCTATTCATTGTTTACCCTCCCTTTTTCTGTGTGCTCTCTGCCTCTCTCTCTATTCATGTATTTCCACTTGACTGCTTATAATTATGTTACACTTATATACATGTACCTGTTCATGTGTGTTGTGTTGTCATTTAACCTCTGAGAATGACTCTGCTCGAATGGAAAACGTCAGGCCATTAACTATTTTTGGCATGGTTCAGTCTCATCAGAGTTTATAGACCTCTTTCATTGGCCGCCATCGTTGATGACAAACAATGGAAACGTGCACACCTGTACGCACTGCGCAAGACTCTCAGCCAATGATAGCTCTTCATTGGCCTCAGTGAGGGGACTGTTTTGGGCGTGTGACGTCATATGCAAGGGGCCTATTGACCTACCTGGCTGATCGGGACAGCTCGACAAGCAACTCAATCTCCAGCTGTTTAACTCCAAGCTGGGTCTTCAGTGCCTTCTCCAAGAACCATCTCTCATTGGCCAGCTGCATCGCCGTGACAACAGAGGATGTACTGGTGCCCTCATTCCAGCCCCAGTCTGCCTCCTGTTGCAACAGTAACCATCTGGTTGCCTTGATGAGGGCGCAGTCGATGGAATCATCGCTGCAGGATGTCTCAGAAGAATCATCTACTTCTGATGAAAAAGTAATTTTACTAAATATCAGCTCACTAATGTTGATTGTATTTAAAGAAAAAAAGTGTAATATATTGAAATGAATAATTTGGGGTTGGACAAAGAAAAATTGACTAAAGCGGGATGTGAAACAATGACCTCCGGATTAATAGGCCGGTGCTCTTGGCGGTCTCCCTATTTTGTCAATATCTTCGTTCGGGGGTGCCAGTCAGAAGCCATACAAGCTTGAACAGCCGTGTAGCCAGGTTCAAACCAAGTTCAACCTCAAATTACTTAACAGTTTTCCTTGTGGTTTATTACTTGATATTGGAAAAACAGAATACACAGGGGGTACTGATGGTTTTGCAGGATACTTATTAATTTTTAATTTGTGTTGGGCTATTATTAATATTTTTTCCCCATCAACCCAAGGTTGACATTGACAATGAAAATGAAGATACCTTTAGCACAAACATATTTTGAAAATATCATGGGATCCACGCCGATGTGCCATTCCACAATCACGGGTACACATTTTTGTTGTGTCCATTTTATGAACAACAGTTTGAAAACCACTGATGTAGCAGAAATCTCAATGTTATTTATATAGGGCCTATCAATTAACAATCGCTGTGTCAATGATGAATAACAAGTGCTTGAGTTTGTAGATTCACAAGATCTGCAAAGAGTTACTCAATATTTATCTGTTGTTCATTTGGTGTCCTTGTAACAAAACGTGTACCCATGATTGTTGTGGCTGTGCACCGCTGCATTGAAACAATGTGTCCGATCATTGACACAGGACAGAATGCTGTTGCTGGGAAACAACTGTGAGTAACAAAAGATACAGTATGACTGTACAAACTTTGGTCAAAAGAGGCCCACATATAGTGTGTTCTTACTTTGCATACAATAGAACTGGTTGAATACAATCTGAACCTTTATCTACACAGTGTAAACAGTGTTCTCAAACTTAGTCAATGTGTGATGTGTTGGACATTCTTTATGGTTCAAAATGGCCGTGCCTTTCTGTTACAATTGAATTTTTGAAGATCAACAAGCTTGCCCGTACTCCGTAGACTCCACTATAGAGGCATTGCACTTGTCAAATTCAAAACAAATATTGTGAATAGGTGACCGACTGAACACAAATAATTATAGAGGATTAAAACACCAGGAGCAGTGGCAGAACCAGGGGGAGGGGGAAAGGGGGGCTGGAACCCCCTCTTGCCCCCTCAAAAAGAAATTAAAAAAATATGGATGTCTTTACTCTTTGCCCCCGCTTTCAGTAAAATTTCCGTATCTGACTGCCACCTTTATCATTCATTATGAAATAAAATAGTAACATATTGACTCAAATGAGATTTGCTTTTTATGTAACAATGAAAGAAAAAGTGGCAGTCAGATAGGGACATTTTTCCCCACTCCCACCCCCCCCCCACAAAAAAGTCTGGTTATACCACTGACCAGGGGTTACAAATAGAGCAAGGAACAGATACAAAAAGGGACAAAACAATTTTCTTGCAAACAGCACCTACTTTACATAAAGATAAAAGATAAAGCAAAACAGTTGGATTTGTAAACATCGTGGACTGCAGACATTAAATTGACAATGATTGATACCGAACTTGGATTTAAATATTATATGTAGGTCTTGCAAACCCTACTTTTTACTTACCCTCATCTGATCGAACAAAAGATGACAGCGCCAACAACAGCAAACACAATGTCACAATAATCTTCATTGTTCAATTTGACAGAACCACAGAACCAAGTAGTTCAAGGACCAGTGCCACTCAGCTGCGTGTGGCTAGTTGTTGTACATTGTTTCTTAGCTGTAATGTGTGGAACAATGTGTGGAAAACGACTTCCGCATTCACTTGTAAATAATTCAATTCTGCGTGTGCGCGTCTCCGGCTCGCTTGCATGCTGCGTACAGTCCCGGCCTAGCCTTTATTCAAGGAGCGTGCGGCACCCCCAGGTATCACGCACGAAAAAACCCACACCAGGGCTTTGCAGCTCGCTGGTCTTTTTTCGTGCGTGACATCTGGGGTGCCGCGTGCGCCTTGACTAAAGGCTATACACGGCCCGGTCATAAGCTAGAAAGAGACCCTGTACGGGCCGTACAGCGTGTGCGTACGTGTGCTCATGCCTCCGTGTGTGTCGTCAAGTCATAATGTCACAAATACGCAGATCCCGGAACCCGAAACAGTATCAACCGTTCCCGGAATTCAAACCGAGGTCAAATCACGTGCGGGATACCGGTTGCTCAGGCTTGGTACGGTACCTTAAAGCCTATCTATAATAGGATTTTAACCTGTGGATCTCAAACCAGTTTTAAGGGGGTGCATTAGGCGTTTTGGTTTCACTAAAACACAGCGTAGGCCCCTGCGCATGCCCTATGCACTGCAAGATCTCAGAAATCATTTTCTTACCATCACTAGGTCATTGCATATAAAGCAATTGAAACCTATTAACAACGGTATTTTAGGGGGGGCAGGGCAGACAAGGAAATTGTGTAAGGGGAAGGGCTATATCGAAAATTCATTTGTGCACTTTTTTCGATCTCATTTTTGGGGGACAAGGGGTCTGAGCAGGGTACCCCCACCCCACTGCAACCCCCCCCCCCCCCCCCCCCCAGTTACGCTAGTGATAGACAATCTGCTTAAACTCAAAGGTTACCTCCTGGACTAAACAATAAGACACAATTGAGAAAAACGAACAAGAGCAAAAACCAGGGTTATATTCAATACAAGATAGAAGAGTATTTTATTCCTGTTTTTCCAAAAAATCTCCTTCTGTGAATGAATAGCTCCACATTTACTCAATGACATATAGCAAGTACATTAAGGCATGGATCTCGTCATAGTATATATATACAAGTAGAAGATTATTCTATATTTATATATATAAAAGATGTATCATGTAATTTACAGATTTAAATGAGTTACTATTATATCCTGTACTCTCAATTTCTAATTCCTCAAAAAAAAAAATTTCTTCCATTGTCTATCCATCTACAAAATGCAATAAATAGAAAATTGCACTGTGTTTTTAAGCAGTTCCATTACAATAAGTTATACTGTCTTAACCAGAGCTAAGGCCATTTATTAATTCAGTGGTCTGGTACCATTATGTCATAATCTTCTTCTCTACTTGTTTTGTACAAATTTCTCAAACGTCTATGTCAATCTGACTAAACAGAGTCACAATGAAACCGCCATATTGTCACTTTCCTGTAAAACATACTTTACAAAGAATAAGAGTTTCTTTTGTATAAGTATACCATTACTTTTGTTTAAGGAGTACCAACATGGAGTCATGGTGGCTTCAGTTCCTTGTAAATCCACTTTACATTTAGTATTAATTACATAACTCATTCTTTACCCTTTTCCTTTATTTAACCTTTATGAATTTAGTCAGAAATCTTTTATACAATAAATTCTTTAAATCCATAATACTTTGGTACCAGACCAAAGTCTTAAAACAATCCACATAAGGCCACATTTTAGACAGGGCTCGATAACAAACAAAACCTCACTGTAACAATTCATGTGGATACGGGGTGCTAGACTGGAGCCATCGCTGTAGTCTTTTTCCATGTCTACATTAAGCATCTTTGACTATGGCTATTGACTTCAGCAACAACACTGAAGAATAGGTAGATGAGCTACCACAGCCGATTATCTGAATCCATGTTTAAGAAACACAGTCAGTGTGTACTAACATTTTAACATTGATAATGAAAACATTACCTAAAATACAATTGCATATTTAATAGACAGTAAAAAGTTCATCATGCCCATTTTATCTGAGAATTAAAAACAAATCTGAAGATTATTTTGTACAGTCAGCACCCTTGAATAATGTTTGAAATGAGATGGAATTATTTAAGTGTTTTTAACAACAAGTAAACAGAAAATCATGTGCTCATATTCGGTACCTTGTGAATACCGAGGACAAAACAAGAAAGGGAAAACAAAAGGTCTACATATGGAAATTCTAAAGACTGGGGTGCTCCACAAGTTTTAGGGAAAAGTACAATTTAGTTTCAAATTTTTGCAGAAAATGTAGGATAGAAACTGACCTTACACTTTCTTCAGATCGTGTGCTGATATTTTACAATTGGGAGACCAAAGTGTTTGAGGAAAAGCAAAGCATTATCATATTTTAATATGACTGAAATAGTTTTGCTACTTCATTCGTTACTAATTCTCATGATTGATCCAGTAGCACGCAGCCAAGTGAATCAACACTAAACAAGGGAGTGGGTTTCCTGCACATAAAGCACACATTTACAGTGATCTTTGTGGCGCGTCAACACCCATGCTTCAAAGGAATTGTATCAAAACTTGATATCAATTTTTATGTTACGAATTACGATTAATACTATATGCAGAGATTTGATGGGCATGATTATGACTGACATAATTTATGGCTATAGTTGGTGGAGCGCCGGCACTTCTTATCCCGAGGTCGCAGGTTCAAGTCCTGCTCTAGTCAATTTTTTTTTTTCAACACCAAATCTTTTTAGACTTAGTAAACAGAAGTTACCTAGACATTTTGAAGTGAAGCAAATAAAAACAACCCACTCGCATACTCAGGAGATGAGAAAAAATCTCACAAAGTCAAAAATGACTTCTACCATAAATCATTTAGATTATTACTTTAAAAGAATAACCATCGGTAACGCAAATGCCAAATATCCCTACACTCCATCAACATTAGCACCACGTACTGGGAAAATCTTCTTGGATGAAAACTGACTGAATCTCACTCATGGGCAGTGGTTTGAACGAGGCTCAATTTTTCTCTGGCTAACTTTTTTATGCAGTGCATCTCTCACATTTTGTGAAATGACCCATAGCAAACAACTGTAAATATGTATAGAAATTGTTTGAAAGTTACACAAGGCATAGCACCATTGTCACAAAGGCTGGTCATTTTTTAGTATAAAATAGCAATGCAGAAATGTACATCATTATCATCATTCCTAGAATTTCTAAGAGAAAAGACACATTTGTTTTCCTTATTTTTTTTCACTCTACAACATTAAGGTGAATATTATCATGGCCAGCACAACAATGGTAACAACTGAGGATTTTATACGTAAAATCAAAAATTAATCAAATAAATAAATAAATGAAAAAAGTAAAAAAATACAAGTAAAAAATCCCAGTTTCATATAAAAAAGAAAAAAACCAAGTTATTTTCCAAGAAATTAGAATCTTTGGGAACAGATTTATAATGCAACAATGAAACAGAACAACACATTTTAAAGTCTCCTCTAAAAAAGAAGAAGATATGGAAAAACTGAGGTCACTATAAAAAACAAGACAGGTTCTTTCATCTTATGAATAACAAATATGCTTCTGATGGGACTTCTTTCAAATTTGCTTTTACAACGTTACTAGGATATGCGAAGGGAATGCCATGTTCAGTTCATTTGGTTATTTTAATATAAAGCCCAGTTCATACTTAACACGAAAGCGAGTGCAAAACGAATTATGTAATGCAAACAATGCCTAACGCACCGGTTTCCAATTATGGCGCATGGAAAATCGCTTCGCTTTTGCGTGAAGTATGAACCAGGCTTAACTTGTGACAATCACAGGAATATTATCTTAATCTGAACATTTTGAATAAAACAACAAGATATAAACTGATCATGAAGTTTGATATGGATTCTTGAAATCCATAATTTGATCATTTTATGAATATTTAAAAGAAAGTATCGAAAGGTGCATTCATCAATGATTTAAAGGCACAGTATACCTTTGATTTTTGGAACTGTATGATTGTTTTAATCGTATATAAATGTAGATATATACAATAAAACTAACCTGTCAAAATTACATTTCAAAAGGTGGTAGCGTGTTTGAGATATTGCCGAGAATCTACAGCGGTTATGTGCACGCAGGAAGAATAATCCATAATTGGAATACACAATCTGAGAAATGTTTCATGCAGAAACGTTTTTCAGATTGAAATGTTTTTGAATCCCTCTTTCTAAAACAACATTCCTTTGAAGATAATTGTTTCTCAAATTGTTATACATTATCAACAGCTGTAGTGCTTCTTACCGAGTATTTTTTTATGGTCATTAATTTTTGGAGTAATTACCAAAGGTATACCCTCCCTTTAAATAACTGAAAAAACAGCAAGGGCTTGTATGTGACTGTAATGGCATGAAGTAAAACATGCATTATGTAAATGGTTCTCTGTTGGAAAATTTATTGATAAATAGAATTGAAAACAATGATAAATTGTTCTCTGGAATAGTGAAATAAACAAAAGGACAACATCCTCAGCCTTGTAAATTTGCATATTGTTCAAAATAAAAAACCTGTATTCAAAACAAAACCCAAATTAAAGTTCTTCTCCAGGAACTTGAGCTTTCATCCCTCTCAAAAGGGACCCCCATCAAAAAAAGAAAAGAAAGTCCATTCAAATCTTCAAATAATATTTAAAAGTTAAATATAAAAAACTATCAGCAATAATTTCATTCCAATATATTAAAATTCCTCAGAGTAAAATTAAATTAAAGTATTTTTTTCCATTTCACAAAGTTCATTTGAAGGTTTTTACAGAACATTTCCTAACTCGTTATAATTATCCCTAATTTTCTTTATTATGAAAGAAAGTTGCACCACAAACATCAAAATGATGATTTTTTTTAGTCAGCTTTCAAATAATAAATGATGCAATAATTTTGGTATGAGCTCATGAACTTCCCATAAAAATGCCGATGGAATTTTTATCTTTTAAAAACATTGAGTACCTCCACTTTAAAAATAGGGGAGGGAAACATACAAATCATTGTAAAAAATAGCAGAGCCAGCCGCAGTTTAAAGTTATTTTACAAAGCATGCCAATACAATATGTGGGGTATTGTGACGATTAAGAAGTAAAAATTATGTATGACAAAAAAGAGAGTAAATGGATAAATTTAAAGTTGAAACACAGTTGTGATTATAGACTGAGACTCTCTTGTCGTCAGAACGTTTAGAATTTGTACACATGGTTTAAAGTGGTTCCTGGTGTTTCACTATCTGCACGACAGGTCTTTACAGATCATCTTCAGATAGCATTTTCAGAAAATCACATTGCAGGGTCAGGAATCAAGCAACAATGCTTAACAAACCAAAGCCACAAATAATAGTTTCCAAAAACTGGGGCTTAAACTATATCGGATGTCCATTTATCCCCAAATTAGTCGGGTGCCTATCCACGACGAAATTCACTTCATTAGTATGCATGCTAAACCTTCCAAGAACAAACCCAAGACGGTCGCAGAAATAAATGGGACTTCCGAGAATTGCACCAGAGACGTATATTCGGCAGACTTGTGTAACTTCTCTCAGGCAGATAAGAGTTCCACGTCGCTGAAGGAGATTCCTACACCGGGACTATAGAGGGCGCTATAACACTGATTCCGCTGAGCGAGATAAGTGCAGTGGGTGGGAGGGGCTTCTGTGAAGACCGCCTCTTTTCTTGGGTAGTTTGTTCAGGACTTTTATAACGTCCGTAAATTCCTGCCGTTTCTCTGGGTTGTAGTTCCAGCACACCATTAATATATCCTGTAAAAAAACAACATAGACGTCAAACTAATTGAGGACAATAAAACACATGAAAATAATTATGCTTAAAATCAAACCATTTCCCATTTGCACCTAATCATTTGTGTACATTCTACATCAGTAAGGTACATGTATAAGATCATAAATGCAACTGAGTGATACTTCCTGACTGCCAAGACAGTACTTGTCATGAGTCAAACAAACATTTAAGAGCACTGGATTCTGGTGTTTATGATCAAGTCCTTCGGATGGGACATTAAGCCGTAGGTCCCGTGTACTAGCATTGGTAGTGCATGTTAAAGAACCCAGAACACTTTTCGTGGAAAAGTAGGAGTTAACCCTGGTGTTACTGGTTCACATTGCAAGCACCCTTGTTTACAGGTTTCCTCAGGCTTGCGAGCTACAGTGATTAAGTTCACTTATGAGGCATCCTAGATATCATTTCCAGAAATATGTAATATAATACAAACCAAAACCACAAGACATCTAAGCAATGAGCATGCAGGGAAGCATTTGAGAATCTCTCATGAGTGACATTCTAAGTAAGTTGTAGGGTGTCATGGCCGAGCAGTCTATTTTTTTCTACAGGTTTGCAGAGCTATGTTTAGAAATTTGAGACCCAAATCTGGTATTACGTGTACGTGTAGCATCTTGTAATGTGGCGCAAAATTAATGCAGCCAACCATGCCAGAAACACCGGGGTAAACCCTTTCTCTTAACGATAAGTGCACTGTGTTCTTTTATGTGCATTACACAACACACGGGACCTGAGGCTTTACGACCCATTCGAAGGATGCAGCAATAATGGTTAAGTGTCTTGCTTTAAGTGTCAAGACTGGGACTCGAACCAACACTCTGCTGATCAGAAACACCAGAGCTTGGGTCCAGTGCACTTGACTGTCAAGTTATTTATTACAAAAAAACAATAAGAATTGGATTCAATGCTTTTACAGAGAGCATGACGCTCTCATAAAAGCTCAGAAAAGTTTACATTTCCGCCTTTGAGAAAGACTCAGTTAGACTCTGAATTAGCAGCTACGGCTACAGCTAGATTTCTATGTCATCATGCGTTGAAGTATAACATGTCCTTAGCAACACCTCTAGCAACAGTCGTAGCCGTAGTGGATACTGCCTTAGGTTCAAAAAGTGAAGCAATTACTGCTTTTTCAACTCTACTTTTCACAAAATTAGTTTTTTACAAACTCTTTGAAATTCCAGTATTAGCATCCATATAAGACTAGCCAACTATCAACCATACCTTGACATCTTTAGAGGCTTGTAGACTGCCTAGGGGTTGCTTAATACCCTTCCCTACCCGCCAGATAATGGACTCTGCTGCCTCTTTGTGAAACGGTAAGTCACCAGCCAGTAGCTCATACCATACAGTGCTGTAGGGGGTAGAAAGAAGATATGAGATTTATGGAGATATCAAGAGGTTTATGAACAGAAAATTACAAAAGGGTTTTCCCCCCAAAAAGTATTACTACAGTGCTGTAGTTTGTGTTACAGTTTCATGAAACTGAAACTAACCAGACAGGGTTGTGAAACTAAGGTTTGCAACAACACCATGTAGAATCTTCTTTTATTTGAGCAGATGCAGTTGTAAAAAGATGCGGTAGATGTAACAACTTGGACTTTTTAAGGGGTACAATCTAGTTGTCTTCAAAACCATCACATCTCAAAAGATATATCATTAAGCTTCACACCAAAGCGAGTGCAAAGCAAACAATCTGGTACGTGCTGTTTCCGAATTGTGACGCAAGGAAATTCGCCTCGCTTTCGCATTTCGCGTGTAGTATGAACCTGGGCTTTACATGGTGTCACTCCCAAATTTAGTTTCTAGATTATTTTTCACGTTTATAGTTTCAAATCCTACTTAGGGTTTGGGTGCGGAAATTCCAACCATAGTTAACTTTGTTTAGCAGTCAACCACATCAACAACTGGTAGCTGTACTTGTTACCAACCATTGAAAGCAAAATTTTAAGTTGCCAAAACTGTTAAGTGATATTCCAGTGACGAAGCATTGGCTTGTTTAACATTTTGAAGCTCTTTGCCTTAATATGGAAGTATGGAGTACTCACCCAAATGCATAGACATCAGACATAGTTGAGAATGGTAACTCTCTATCTGAGCTTCCATTAGCATCAACACGTAGGGATCTAATCAGTTCAGGGCATAGGTAACATAACCAACCATCTGGGATGACCATTACATTAGGTCGCCTGATCAAAACGGACATCAGTAAAACAAATTAAAAAACAACTCACTTCATTAATGTGTGCAAAGGTTGAAGCCCTGTGAACCCCATGGGTGCTCAGGCCTTGCATTTAAGATTTTTTGTGAAGCAGCCCACTGGGCTAGTAAAACTGCATTGTACTTGCCCCCAGGAAGTTTTACTAGCCCAGATTTTTATTTTCTGATGTATTAATGGTAGTGATCACAACCAGTGGTCAAATGAAGTTAAATTTAAAGACTCAAAAATAAGTTAACACATTTAAATCATTTACTATTTACGTCTGAAAAGGAAGAATATGAGCGTTTTAAACAAGTAGGTTGCACAGTTTGTGGTATCCCACAGGGAAAGTTGAGAAGTGGTGTTTACGAGCCCGCAGCAGTTTTTACTTTCGCTGGGCTAGTGTTAAGAGTGAGTACTGCTGTTATACATCAGGGGATCTACAGACTCCAACGTCCATTAAAAGAACCAGGGGTAGTGGGCCTGGGTCTCCCCTTGGACTAGACGATGAAGCCCCCTGAACCTTCTGGGTGTTATATGGCAGAAAATATTCACACTCTCTGTATTGCCATACATGAAAAAGTGTATTATGGGCTAATAATTATTTATCATTTTGGATCCTTCATTTATGACAGGTTCAAGTATGAAGCAGTCTTTGTTCTTTCAGGAATGCTTAGTGGTGAGAAAAGTTTGTAAAAAATAAAATTTTAAAATTATTGCGCACTCACCTGTTCTCTCTGGAGAGTCTCATAATGCTAAAGAGAGCAAAGTCAGTGATGACTACCTTACCCCTCTCAAGAAAGATATTCTTTGACTTAAGATCCTTGTGTATAATGCCCTTAGCATGAAGGTAACCCATGCCCTGTTTGGAAAAAATACATAAAAATACAATCTTTGTTAATGGAACGTCTGTATTAATGTGATTAATAGAGCCGCTTAAGCACAAGAAAGTGGCTCAGCGCATACAAATTATGCTTACCAGAATGAATAAAGTTACCAGCTAAAATAACGTTCAATATGCTCATTTATGCTTAGCAGAAATTTGTTAAGCAATATTTGCTGCTTAAGCAGCTCTATGAAATTGGGCCCAGAAAGGATGGACTGGACAGACTGGCCATTGATGGGTGAATTGATGGAACCAGAGCTAGAGGGCACTTCAAGGATTGAGGTTTAAGGAGGGGTTGGCATTGGCCAGTGGCACTACTGTGTGGATATCGTAAATGGGGCTAAAGATCAGATTGGTTCCAGGTACGGTCACCAATGCCAGACTCTGGCAACGCACATAAAAAAGAGTGCACTGTGACATCATATGCAAGGTGTCTATTATGTATTTTATGAGCGGCAACATCAGTTTCCAATATTTTCTTACAAAGGCACTGTGCTTCATTAGGCAGAGCTGCCAACATTTTCATCTTGCAATCAGGAAGATGTTGTACAGCAATCAGGGAGATACTTAGAATTACATTCAGCATCACGGGGAAAATGTTTCCATAAACAAAGATATATTTTAATTTGACTATGAAGATATTGGTTTGTTTTCAGGGGACCTTCAGCAGAATCAGGGAGAGTTGGCAGCTCCGGTAATTGATAATCCTGGTATGAAATTCAAAAAAGTTATTTCTTACCTGAGCAATTTGTGTTGCTATGGCAACTGTCCTGTTCATTCCGAAGCGAATGTTTCTTTGATGTATACTGGTGTACAGTGTATCCCCTGTGCATAAACTGTGCAGAAAGTAAACATAACATGTGTTAGCATTTCACGTCTTCCCTCTTTCCCGTTTTACTTCAGCGTTTGTTGTTTCAAAAACCAATGAATTCAAGAAATTTCAAAGGCGTATTTTCCTATTCTATGAAAACCCCATCCTTGCATTTTAGCATTTGAAGTATCTAATTTTTGTACGTAGCATGTACTTGGCTTATTCCCTTCATTGCATTTGATGAAGTAGTTGTTGACTACGAAAGCCTTCTCAAGTACATGGTGTTACTACAAATCTTATTAGATTGTATCTCCACCACGCAAAGTTTCAATTCTCCTTATTTTTACCTTGTCACAATTGCTAAGTTTGGTGGCTTCAGGTATGTTCCCATGAACAGGACAACGTAGTCATGCCTGGTTTTCTTGAACTGTGACACCTGGTGGAAGAAAACACAGGTTATCAGGTTGTTAGAAACCTACGTTAACCTTGATGGTCCCAAATCTTCAAGAATCCTATTCAGGACGTTGTCAAACTTTGTAGAATATGGTACTAGTGGCTGAAAACAACAATTTCTAAGGAAATAGAAGAGTGGCGACGAGGTGTTTCAATCCGGCACGACCCTGCCTGGTTTTAAACAGCCATTTAAGACCGAGCCACTACTTTATTATTCCCATTCATAAATGCCCTTTTTGTGAAAGAGCATAATAATGTAGGAAAATCTGTGAAACTTTTGTTTCGTCAATTTTAAATTCCTGTCCTGACGTCCTCAGGCTCCGTTCCACAAAGGGTCAAATTGCATGCGAAGATTCAAAGGTTAGTGATACACGCATTTACTAATATATTTTACATGGAGTACCAGTACACATTGACTGCATTTAATGTAAATTAGCGCCCGTGTAATCTTGTGCACCAACAAGCGTATGTTCAAACACTTTTTACCATGTCTCTACTACATGTTTAAACATGGCCACGTGATCTCCTCTCGACCAATCAGAATTGGATAAACTGTCAGGGGCATTATCATTACAACAAGCAAACCAAATCAACCTCCAAACATTAAGCGCTGAATTACCATGAAGGGGAAGATTTTGAAGGATATGGGTGGGTCTCTAACCAAAACACTCAAAACTTCATTTTGTTTGTCGTTCACTGGAACTCATCATACTTTTCAAACTGTTGCTGTTTGAATATTATGAAACTGTTTAAATTGTTAACAGAATCAAGTAGTAAACCACAAGGGAAACTGACTGGGTAAATTTACACAGTCAGTTTCCCTTGTGGTTTATTATTTGATATCTGAAATAAAAAGTCCCATCC